>JANSTQ010155195.1:0-11321 GCA_026167885.1 Bergia puertoricense
TATGATGTCCTGTTTTAGGCAGTGACTAAGTCGGATTGTTATCTGTCTTATTATGATGTCCTGTTTTAGGCAGTGACTAAGTCGGATTGTTATCTGTCTTATTATGGCCGGATACATCTCCGGGCTGGAACGTAACACAAAGTAAAAAATATGCTTTAAAATGCATTGAGCCTTG
Organism: Bergia puertoricense; assembly: GCA_026167885.1. Taxonomy (NCBI): domain Eukaryota; kingdom Metazoa; phylum Cnidaria; class Anthozoa; order Zoantharia; family Parazoanthidae; genus Bergia; species Bergia puertoricense. Next base: position 176 of record JANSTQ010155195.1, read on the forward strand.
ACACAAAGGAATGAATGTAGGTTTTTTCTGTGGATTGAGATGTTTTCTTTTAAATTCCTCGGTCAAAAAAATGTAAAAGTTGAATTTCTGAAAAAGAAAAACCATTGAACTAGCCCGGCGTAAAATCAGTAGCAGTTTCAATTAACGTAAAGAAGAAACTCGGTGTTCTGCTTCACAAGACTTCAAGCCAAGAACACTGAACTTCTTGAGGTTCATCACAAAATTTACTTACCCAAGGTAACCAGAGATGGATGATCCAACAAGTGACTTATCAAAACTCGTACTTTCTCATCATCCACTTGACTTCGATGCAGATGAAACACTTTCAGGGAACGGCAAGCCTTGATAGCCTGTTGGGTATACAATGTTTTGAGTTATGCAACCTAATTGAGCTGGCTAGACAAATAAAGTGAAACAATCGGCTTTTGGGAGTTGGTCGAAAAATCTAGCATCCAGGATCTACAGCATACAACAGCTGCATGATTGTAACAATATGACAGGAGCCGAGATAACTACCAAACTGTAACATAGTTTATATTGATGCTGTAAGGAAAAGAAAGATTTGGTAAACTTGGTGCCGGTGAAAGGGTTAAATGGGTTCTTTCACGGCTTTGCGCATGCTCAGGGATTTATTGACAGAAAACCTGTTTCAAGCTCAAATATCCACAGGTAGCCCAAGCTTAAAATTCTCGATGAATTACGAAATGGCGATCATTATAAGACTTTGTATGGGGGAATTTCGCCATTTCTTAAAAATCTTAGAATACTGCTATCGGTTGTGGAAATAAAGTTTACCTACCTTGGGTTCACTTGTTGCTTATGTGTTGTGTGCATTTCGGGCACGATTTGAGGTCTTTTAGAGAGATAAAGCTGGGAAGAGTTCCTTCCCGTATGAAGGAAGGACAAGTCAGGTGAGAAAGACCACTAGACCACAAAATGGTCCCAACATAATCCTCCCTTGGCTCGAAATTTCTCCACCAATCACCACAAAATGGACATATTCAAAAAGCCCAATAAATTCTCCATCACATTCGTCCTTCCCGGCGAACAAGAAATATTTTTGGTTCTTGAAAATTGAATGTCCGCGACTTATTCCGTTTATGATATGCTTGTGACCGCCAACGCGGCACCTAACGGAAAATGTCGTGGGTTTGAAATTCTTCTTCATTCTCATTGGTCGAATCAGATGATGTTTAAAGTCTGACCGCCATTTCGTAGTTCATCAAGAATTTTAAGTTTGGGCTGCTTGTGAAATATCTTAAAAGAGGTATACTGTTCGGATACCAATCTCTGTTTTTCAAGAAGTAAATGCTGTGGATGGTCTGTTTTACGAGGCCATTAAATTGGATTGTAGTTGTTAATTCTTATGTTCCGGGCCGGAACACAGTGTAATCAATTGTTTTAAATTGTGTAAAACCTTGGCAGAAGTGATTTAAAAAAATTACTGTCTTTTTAGTGGATTAAGATGTTTTCTTTTGAAATCATTTGGATAAATAATGTAAAAATTCAACTTCGGGAAAAGAGAAATCCATTAATTAATTAATTAATTAATTAATTAAGAACACAAAATTAATTACACAAAATTAACGTAGTGTCAAATGCTGACAATGTAATTTTATAAATTCCTCGAATGTTTTCTGTGCTGTCCAAACAAATTTAATACAATAAGAAATAGAGGTTACTCAACTAAACTTTGTGTAAAATCTAATAATTGTGAGTTAACCATGGAAATGGATTATTCAGTTTGAGAACATTAGCTGATACTCGTAAGTGAAAGAGTTGTTGTAACACCGAAAGAAAGCAGTTAATAAAGTCATACAGTGTATAATACATCTATTATCTACATTCATGAAGTAATTTTAACTTTAGATTGAGGGTCACAGGTTCATGAGCTTTTACCGTCAAGTGTTAAGCTCGCAAAAGAAATTATTTGACTGATTGATTGATTGATTGATTGGTTGGTTGATTGATCAATTGATAGAAAGAAAATAGTAGACAGGTGGAAGCCACCTTAAGTACTAACCTTTGCCAGCTGAAGACAGTCTCTCTGAGTAAACTGAAACAGGTTCCACTCGAAGTTCATGCCACAGTCTCGTACTCTGCAAAAATACCAGCAATAATAAGGGGGTGGTAGGACCTATGCTGACCTCCTCCCCTCCCCTCTGTAAATCTGCCACTTCAAATGGTTGTTTCAAATTATATCTACACATGACTAGGGCTGTCTAGGGGGAAATGTGGAACCAGTCTGAGTAATTGCTAAATTGCAAATAATCCCTGGGAATAATGCATATAGGTATCGAGACGCAACAACAAAACTATCAGTTCACCATCAAAAATGCTGTCTTGTGTCTTTGATGCCTTCAATTTATCGAGTAATTCCCCAGCTTTTATCCTTTGATTTCAATTAAGTGTTGCTTTAATATATGAATAAAATCGCTGCTTGCATGCTTTCCACTGCTCATGATCTACACCCATTAACTCACCCATAACATAAGTGGAGTTCTTCCAGGTTGGGCAGGAAGGGCATGATGGTTCCAAAATCAAAATGATCAACATTTGGTCCATCTTGGCCAGCATCACTCCCCCTATCATCCAAGATATTGATTGAAATTTGAAAACAAAGAATTCTTAATCAATTAAACAGTTAAAACAATTAAACTCATATTTTCCCACCCACATTTTTAATGACATGTCCCCATTGGCAAGCTCCTTTTCATATGATTGCAGAACAAGGTGACATGGCTAATGGAGTACGACACATAAAATCATGACTTTTTTGGACTTTGTAACAGATCACAGTTACAGTTTTATGGTTTAATCATGAAGTACAAATACATTTTTGGTCTTATAATGAAGCACAGACTTAATTTTCAAGTAAGACAGGATTTTGAACCAAACAATGTATCAAGAACAAAACTTTTACCACCCTGTGCAGTAACTGGTTGGTAAAACACAGAAGCATTTGAAGAATCCAAAAGACTAGGTTATATGCACCAAAAGAAGTTTACTAGGAGCCTGGAATTATAAAAAAGTCTATTTAAGAGCTAATTCACCACTCCATGACCCAGCAGCAGTTCACAACTCAATTCATTTCTCCTGAGAGTTTGTGTTCTAAGCAGTACTTACGCATCTGAAGTGTCATCATCTTTAATTGTAGTTTCCTTGACAGGGGGTAACAGCTGTCCAATGGTGAGACCTTTCACATATGATGCTGATAACTTAAGGGTCTCATTCAGCTAAATTGGGAAATAAATAAAAGACATTACCTGGTTACAAAGAATAATTTACAATCACACACGTATATCATTAAGATACAAAATAAACCAAACCACATAACAGTTTGGAAACTTGTTGTAATTTACTGTAAAAAGTTGGTTCCACTGAAAGAATTCAAAATCAGGGCAACCACTGTAAAATCAAGAACTGACAGGTTTCTTTAAGATTTGTAAAAAGCATTTCCTTGCAAATGAGATACTCAAAAAAGGAAACTTAATTAATAGTTCAGGTTTCACAGAGCTAGTTTCTTTTAAAGTTTAAGGATTTTTCAAGAACTTTGAATTCAAAGACCATTTAATATGTTGTTAAAAACAACATAAAAATACCTTGAGACAAAAGGAAATATGCATGCACTTACTCAGGAGGATAATTAACAATTTCGTTTTGAGAAATACAAAATACAAATGGGAAGAATATTTGAGCTGTGGCCAGACATGTGGATTTTTAAGGATTTTTAAATTCTTAAATGTCTAGTTTGAAATTTAAGGTTCTAAGACCTGTATATTTAACCCTGTTGGTTGTTACAGGTAATTATTTTTACAATTTTTACAGTTGACAATTAAAACTTTTTTACTAAGTAGTCTGTCAAGTTATGTACCTGGCAAGTACAGATTATACGTACATTATCCCATCATATTATTATCCCACACAGACAGTTCAGGGCTGGACATTATTGCTGGCCTGGCCAATGGCCCCAAGGCACTTTTTAACCATCAGGGCCAGTACAGGTCAGTAACTTTTGAAAGATGGGGCCACCACTTTTCAAAGTTTAAGGATTTTTCAAGGAGGCATAAAAACTCAGTCAACATTAGGGCAATCAATAACCAGCTCCACAGCATCAACTCAACATTTAGGATCGACACCCACAAAATTGACAAGGATGAAACTGCACAGACCCGAAACATTTCATGTTGGGCCAGCACACTTTTATGCCAGGCCAGTGAGTTTTGAATTGTATTTGCCGATGGGCCAGTGACCTAAATTAAAATTGCTTAATCTTGATCGAGCCCTGCAGTTAAACATGTATTATTGGTATAAATCTAAAAAAAGTTTAGGGTAGTAATAGGCTTTTGTACTGTCATTGTTAAATCTTCTGTCTTCATTGGTTTATAGAACTTTGAAGATAGCCAGGCCTGTGATCCTGAACACTCTGGTTTACTAATTATGGTTCAAAAACCTAGAAAACTAGAATATAGAATATAGAGGATAATTAAATCTTACTTTGCTACCAGCTAGGCCATAAATGAATTGAGATCTTTTTTTAGGTTTTGGTAAGAAATTATTTGAATGCTTACTTAGTTAATCATTTAACTAAGCATGCAATTGTGCTGTGTGGTATATATCCAGAATTCAAGTCTTAGTATGCTACATGTAGCTGGCATGAAAATGAGTAAAAATGTTAGCATCAGGTCTGAAATTTGTTTGGAAAATTCCTATAATTTGGTTGGAAAGTGTAGAAAAGTTTCTCAAAATGTGAGACCCCCCCCCCCACCACCGACATGATCGAGGAGTACCCCTAGGGTTCTCAGTCACAGCAGTTTTAACCTGCTATCACTAACATTTACTGTTGGTATATGGTGCATGCATACATGTGTTACACTGGACTTACTAGAGTAGGATCTGTAGTTTCTGGGACAAAGTTCTCAATTATATCTGCAAATGACAGAAAAAAGTAATATTTAAAATTCCCAACATCAGATCACAGTTATTGAAGCCAATTAACTGGTAAAGATTCACTGTCTTATGTGTTTGCATGTTCTCTCTGTCTCTTTGTTCTTGATTGATTGTGACAATGCACAAAACACAAAAGTTTTAAATTTATATGACTGTGTACATATATGATCAGTTAAATGCATTTGTATTGGACTATTCCAGAAAATATATATTATATTAATTATTGTGTACAATGTACAATTTGGAAGATTTCTAAAGTAAAAGACAGAAATTATTTATAAAATTTTTGTGAAGATTTCTAAATAACTGTTGATCCTCTTGAAGTACAAGTAGTAAATAAGATGCTTGATCAAAATTAAAATTATATTTATTTAGGTTTAGCTTTAAATATACGAGCAAACATTATAAATGCACTACACTAGCTACTTGTTTGAATTATGAATCAAAGCCTTTTTTCACATAATTATTTCCTACTTCAGAATATAAGCAGTTGAATGCATATGCTCCTTATTAAGTAGCAAAACAGTTGGCTTGGAATTTACACATACATGTATTATAAACTATCACTGGAAAGCATGTACGGCAGTCAAAATTTTATGAGAAATATGAGCTAAGCAAGTTCATCAGTTGAGATGATTGTAAACAAACATCTCTGAACATCTTTACTTAATGAGCGCAACTTGACATGAATGTACCTTCTAGGTTCCTTTCAAAGAACATTCTTTTCCAGCAGTTTCCATGCCTGGCGATGTCGCATACTTCCCATCTGGCTTTGCAACACCTCTTCCAATACCCATCATCTGACACTAACTTAGCAGTCACTCTGCAAAGGAAAGTAAGCTTTGTCATTTTTTATTTCAGACAGGATTATGTCATAAGTTAATAAAAGTGGTTTAGAAACTTGTAAATGACAGTTTCATATTACAATAATTATATATCCTACATAAATTAATCCAACATACATGTAGTTCTGCTATGTTGTCATCAAAGTTAAACTTTTTATCCAGTTAATGTCCTAAAAATGACTAAATGTTACATTTCTACTGAACAATCCAAGATTTTGCAAGCATACTACAGTGTATATTATAACTTATTGACTGCAGAGACCTAAAATGTTTGTTGCAATTAATATAAAAAATAATTAAATATATAGTTCTCTCATTTTGCCCTATTCATTTTAAAATTAAAGTTGATCTTTTCGTAAAACAGCAACTGCTTAGAATTATCACTTGTCAAAGGAACCTTATTTCAACAAATATTCATTTCATTTGATACATGTACATATATTATCATCTAAGCTAATATTCATATCTGATCTAGTCTCTTTGGGTATGATAATATTCTGACAATCCCAATTTACACCTGCCAACAGTAAATTTCTATACCTGACAAAGGAAGAGTCCCTAATCTCACATACAATATAGTCCATTCACTCTATTCCATGGCCTAATTTATAAAAAAGTCACTTTTCAAATATAAAATTGGAAACTATATATGGTAGCCATTTCTCCCAGCCTCATTTAGTCCCCTAAATGGGTGTACAATGTACAAAACATTCTTCAGGTTATAACATACATGTAATTGACCTCCTCGCCCTTCTCCCCCCCCCTCCCCCAGGAAATTTCCAGTTTACAGAGCCCTTTAGCAAATTTGAGCTTTGTGATCCCTGCGGCTGATCCCTCTCCCTCTTCCAGGCTATAATTAGTTTCTGGAAATTGGTAATAAAGAAAATACACATGCAGTTGAGTTTGAATTTCACTCACTTTCAGATTGTACCTACAATACAATATAATGATCATGGTTTAATTAATCAATATTTATTTATTGGTTTAAAATCTGATTAGATATCCAACTTACTTCATAGGAATGTCTGTCGCCAAAGCTTCCAAGACCTTGCCTTTATGTTTTGGTAGGAGCTCATCAAGAATAGGGTTGTCTGTTGAGCAACACAGCAAAAAAATTAGCACTGATATTCCCAATGTGTTTTTTGAGACACAAAACTGATCATGTCCTTTCAACATTGGGTCATTAGGCACCTTCAGGAATCTGCTCTCTGACTGAGTAACCAAATAGTGACAGTAATACTATCCAACATCTTATAACAAAATCAATGGATTGTCATTCTGAGTGTTTAAAATATATAGGTAAATTGAAGTGCTTATGAACTTGCAACATCAAACATATTCTATAGATCTTGCAAGAAAGACAATTCTAAAATAAATAAAGGAATAATTCTAATTATAAGGAGGTCCAAATACCTCCTCCCCAAATACATTTTAGGATTAAGAAGGATATCAATTTATTGTATGAATATGAACAAAACCAATGTTAATGTTTCATTTTTTTAGTAAATTACATCAGTTAACTTCTTCTTCACTACTTTATTAGAAACTCCACATGCACAGTACCGTACACGTACCGGTACTTTGAAAGTAGGGTGGAGGGCTGGCTAGTGTCTTAATTGTTTTGTCGATCAACAAAAGTTGATATGGTATGCTTTTCGCCTTTGGTATAGGTTGAAAGCTGACGTTTCGAGCATTAGCCCTTCGTCGGAGCAAACTTAATTGAACTGGGGGACTAAAAAGAACTTTTCTCAGAAGCTCTTTATAATTTTGAAAAAGTGTGTGTATGGGGAAGAAGAGCTCACTCTGAAGCCTCCCAACCTCAGCGATCCTCTCTGTGGTCCCTCTGTATGCTAACCAAAAAATTATTGTAAAGCACAAGACATGAATTTTAACAGCTGACTCCTGATAACTCAAACCTTCATAGGAAATAAAGATTCAAATTGTCAAGAGTTTGAGTTATCAAGGGTGAAATTATAAAGAAAACTACCCAAAGGGAAAACACAACTATATCAAATTAGTGTATTTAGGCTTGAGTTACTGTGGATTTGAATTAACAGGAGTCATGCAACTGTATATATATACATGTAGCTTGTTCAGAATTAGTTTAAAGATTAACCTGCCCCGAAATTAAGACATGAAAATAGCCCTTCTTAAAAACACATTTACAATATATGTAGATCAACTTACCACCAAATCCTCTCACAATATGTGTGAGACAAAGCTCTGTTAAAAGTGGCACAGTAGCAAGACTCCTGGTTGGGCAAAATGAAATTTGGTAAAGTCTAAAGCTTAGGGGTTTGCAAGTACCTCTTATTTTTTTATTTTCTTCTATTTTGCCTTTTAAAATATAAAAGTAGAAGAAACAACAACTGCCACAAAAAAACATTCATAAACCCTTTTTCTGTATTAAGCTAGCTAGCCTCATACATATATCGAGTCAACCTGAGGCAGGGATATGTTTGGTTGTTACAAACCAGTTTGGGTCTTCAGCTATTATTCTTCTCATCTGCCGTGGGTCAGCAGCCGGGTTATCTCTGGTGTTTATAATCTGCACACAAAATACAGCAAGTATCAGCTCTTATAAAGGGGGGGGAGCTTATGAGCGGCAGTTTACGGTAGTTCACTATACTCTATAGTTTATATTAATTTATAGTAAGTTACAGAATCCGAGGTGACGGACTGTTCAAATGCCACTTGCTATCACTATCAGTCAGACAGGTTTATATTACATGTTGGGTGATTTCATTCAAGGTTTCTTCGGGGGTTCATCACGAGGGATAATTTTGAAAATGATTCCGCCTGGTGTTCGAGTACCATGAATGTGTTAAACTTTCCAACTGCAAATAATGAATATGCAGCGATCCATGTGTTAGTGTAGATCTTTTGGCAGGGCAAATTTGTCTTCGGTTTTGCACGAAAATATTTAGAAAAGCAGACTAACGAACTTACCGGAGATGGAATTTTTGCCATTGGTGATGCCATGTCGATAAAATTATTTATTTCGGTTCGACCACACTTTTCACGACGATCTTCTGGATTTTGCTTCCAAAACCAGACTCGTTACCATGGCTCTCACTAAGCTATTGAGCCCACGTTATGACAATTCAGAGGGTTTTGTTTTTAGCACCAGCAGTACGTCATGTATCCCAGATATAAAAGTAGCTGGTGGCCGATCTTTTTATCTATTCTAAATATTTTAAAAAAACAACTTCCCAGCTAGCGCAATCAGTTCGTCAGCTCCTCTTTCGGTTTAACTTGCAGGTTAGAAATTCACGCAGGAGGGTCTCGCCAGCGTTTTCAAAAACTGCAGCGTTAACCCATATCACGTCAGTCATATCACACCAATCTAAAATCACTGACGTCCGGCCATCCGGAATTTGTTGACATACTGTATTTCATTTACGCACACTACACCTTCGCGCCATATTGCTGTTTCGCGTGATCAGTTCATTGGCCTCTTATGGTTTGAGAATTTGCAGTATTTCTAATAAGACTGAATCACAATTGTTTCTGCACTGATTCCAAACCAGAAATAAAGGTTCTGTTGTCTTGCGGGAAATCAGAGAGGATGAACATGACCTAGCGCTGATGTAGAGGAGAGAAAAGAAGCCGATAAAAAAAAAACAATTGTGTGGTAGTACCAATGATGACGCGAACAGTACGGGACAAGATTAGACCTAGACGCGCAGGCGCAAAGGGTGTGTGCACACACTCCCTCCTCCCCGATTTCCAAAAAGGTTGACCTGAAATCGAACCTGAAAAGAACTAAATAAAAAAAGTGTGAAAACATGAAAAAAAGCAGAGACGAGCTGCTTTCTTAATTTGCTGCATTAATGAATGTTATAGTTTTTTAAATAAGACAAATAAACATTTAAAATAAACTGTTTTATTGTTAGCCTGTTTTCCCACTGCTCCGGGTGTTGTACGATCTTTATACTTTTTCCATCTTGATCAGTTATAGTCATTGAATTAAAAGTGTCCGGGCAGCTGTCTGGCGCAGTTTGCAAGTAAACGTACGAAGTGAAAATAAGAAGAGCTAGATTAAGTTAAAACACTTGAATATATACACAATGCCATTTGTAGCTAGATGGTTTGGTATAAGAGTTAAAATTGCAAAATCTGAATAAACAACAAAAATCCCTAGCTTTCTTAGCCTTTAGTGCCACCTAAGATTTGTGAAAGCAAAATGTGTGGTGGGTGCTATTATTCAAATGAATGCTTATTTTAACAGTCATGCTTGAGGATGGACACTTATTCGAAGCCGGAGCGCTTGTGGGCACTTAACTGAAACACTATATGTTAGTGAATACAAACATACGTTTAAATGTTTCTCGTAGAAAAGAATTTACTAAATTTCAATTTAATTTGTAATCACAAGTAATCCGTTAATTGAAACTGGGCAATAAACAAATAGTTGATACATTATGTATGAGTCAATTCCAAAAGTGCCCATCCACCCTCACCTGGGCTATTGACATTTTTTAATCTTTTCGGTGAAATTCCCCGCCATGAAAGCCCTTTCTTTGGTCAAATGCTGTACTCTCAAGGGATCCCTTAGGGGTCAAATGCCCGGCCTCCAGAAGTGGCAAGATCCAGATTTGTTTCCGGAAACTTTTCAAATACTTTAATAATGAAATTTTTAATTTTTAGAGTAGGACTATCAAAAAGCATGGAAAAAAAGAATTTTTGTTCAGCGTCAAAGTCTGAAAAGTTTCCTGGGTACGGCATGGCCCAAATCGCACTACAAACGTATGCTTTAACACTCACAAGTTTGTGATCAGGTCCGAGTACTACAGAAAGGAACACGTTACAATTGTAATAAAACATATTTATTAAATTCGTGAAATATAATTCAAACAGCAGCCTCAGTTGTAACACAGATTGAGAAAACCGCTCTTCAGTATATCAAATAACAAAACAAGTAAGTCTACTGTAAATAGTAAACATGTAAGGTCTCTGCAAAAGTAGGCAGCAATCACGTAATTCATACATTCTATTTTTCTATTTTTATTATTTAATACTTCATTGATTTCACGCAACTACAAAATTGAAATGTAGCGCCTTTTCGATTGAGAGTTTTACATGTTATTAGGGCATAAAAGTTGCTGCGAAATTTAATTCCGGTGTCAAATGCGACCTGAACAAGTGTCAAATTCCCGGCTATTTGGGACTTATCTCAAGCTATAAATCACAGTGACGCACGTGCGGTAGTATTTATGACGAATAAACTTAATTTCTAATACAAAAACCACCTTGATTTGCAATGGTATTTGACGCGGTTGACATCTTTGGAGTGAGAATTTATTTCATTAAGAGTGGAATTTTAACTTCAGTTAAACACATATTGGTAA
>JANSTQ010155206.1:0-11321 GCA_026167885.1 Bergia puertoricense
AGACAGACAGACAGACAGACAGATAGATAGATAGATAGATAGATAGATAGATAGATAGATAGATAGATAGATAGATACTGTAGTTAGAAGAAAATCTATGCAACTGGGGAAACATTGTTTACAACGGATCAATTCCCCGCGTGGCATCAGTTCCTTAGTGCGCTGTTTTCAAGTTCTCTAAACACCCCGTGTGTTTGTTTACATTACACTATGCAAAATAAAACCATTGGTTTGTAATAGTTAAAACAGATATATTAAAACATACCCAGACAGAGTTTTTTTGTGGAACATTTCTTTGATAAACGACAATTTTTTTTGTTGGACGTAGAATGATCGAAATCTCGATGACGTGCTAAAACACATTGTATACAATTCAGTCTCCTATAGAATGATTATCACAGAATTTGCATTTTTTTCTATATACCAATCGGTAGCAATTAATCTTTACAGAAGATGACAACTTTACGAAAACAAGAAAAGTTCTCTGTCAAAACAACGCATTAACATTCATCTTGCTTGTCGGGGAGCATAGAAGAGTATGGATAATAATTGTTTCTTAAAATTCTAAATAAAGATGTAAAAAATGAAATAAACATTCCTAGAAAAATGTCACAATAGCTGTATTTATCCAGACAGACAAACAGACAGACAATTTATTCGTCTCAGATTCATTTTACTAGCTAGGTAAATACGGCCTTTTCGATTTTTCTATTAAAATGTCATCTGCAAGACAGATATACCAAAATGATTTTAGATATCTGCTTCGAAAAGAATATAATTTTTGTAATTTTTAGTACAAAGTGCATGATTTATTGAAATTATTATACTCAGTTATCTCACTTGGCAACTATCATGCATTAAATCTGACCGTTAAATAGTGAAACCTCAGTGGGAATCAAACAATTGTTATCACCGTTTGTATTAAAGGTTAGAAATAACACCTTTTAAGAAAAAAGTTCATAACTCTCAACAGACCTGGAACTTGTTATTTTCTCAAGGAAGCCTGTTATACCAAGAAACAACTCTCAAACAACTAGCTAAATGTATCTGTAAACAGTTTATTTTCTACGGCACTTGAGCGTGATGGCGAGATCGAAATGTGGCAGTTAGGCCGGTTAGGGTTCTGAAGTTAGTCGTGATTGTTAATGTTTAGGTAGCTTTCTAGCTGTACTATCTGTTTTTTCTACTCACTTAAGCTTCATGGAGATTCTGTAAGGAATCATAATAAGCAGTCAGAGTTCAGAGTTTCAAGCTACATGCTGTTTTTATAACTAAGAACTAGATAGTTTTAACCATAGCTCGCTCCTCTTAATCTCTTGGCAAATCTAGCCTATTTTAGCTTCACATTGTCCTTTTCTTGTAGATAAATAAAAAATATATAAATGAGTAAATAACTATTCTGGTTAAAATATCAAGATTTTATATATCTGAGCTACATCTTGAGTATGATCATGGCCTCACGCAGTGTTCTTTAGCCGAAAGGAAAGCGTGTGCTGTTGAATCGTTAATATTTAGCTGGGTAGTTTTCTATCGGTACTAATCATATTTTCTACTCACTTGAGCCTGGTGGAGATTCCGTACAGAGTCTAAATACAGCAATCAGGGTTAAGGGTCTCAACCTAGTTGTTAACTGTTTCTATTTAAGTAGCTTTCTGTCTACAACACCTGTGTTTTCTAATCACAAGATCCAGATGGAGATTCTATAAAAAGTCGAAATATAACAGTCAGAGTAAAGAGTTTTAAGTTAGTCGTTAACTATTACTGTTTGAGTAGCATTTCTACTTGTATCACCTGTTATTTCTACTCACTTGAGCCTGGTGGAGTTCTGTAAGGATTCTGAACATGACAGTTAAGTCAAGTGTTTTAAACATGAACCGTTATTCTTTAGGCAGCTTTACATCGTTACCAGGAATACTTTCTACTAACTTTCGGTTTGAAGGAGATATGATAAGGAGTCCAAACATTTTCAAGCTTAGCTTTTCCATTCATAAAATTCTTTGTATCATGATGAAGTTTAAGGAGAAGTTTCACGGTTGTTTCTTTCAAAACTGCTGCATTTCCAAAACTATTTCCTTTCATTACTATTCAAAGTATATTGATAAAAACGATTTAAGTTAACAAAGAGGACCTTTTAACGAACATAGCTGTCCAGGATAGATGCAATTTGGCGCTGTAGTACGTAAGCCAATAATTTATCCTACGGGCCAACACTAAATTTTCTTCAGCAATAGTAACTATAATCCGTTTCAATCATCCACGAAACTAAGCAAGCTACACCGTAATTTCAACAGAATTGTACTTGAATTATTCGTGACAGAAGTTTCTCTTGTGTTTTAACATTTTATTTTCTTTCGGTTAGATATGCCACAAAAAGAAAAAACGGATTAATTAAAGTGGGGCGACAACTCATTGGTCCTGTTGCCCCTCCGTTTGTCAGTTAAAGCTTTACAAAAATCCACTTTAAGATTTAAGAATCTAACCTGGTGAATGCGTTTTAGGTTTTGACATCTTGCAATTTCTGTAATTAAGAAAAACTACAGTTGCAAGACACACGAGAGGGCTTCTCAGTGATAGGAAAGAAATGCAAAGAAGGTTTGTACAAACCTTTGGAGTTACCTTTTCCTTTTATACTTATAGACCAACCTTTTGGGCTCTTGAATGGATTTTGGAATCTTATGTCGTTATAAAACATCAAAAAAGCTCCTCCCTCATAGCATGCGGTTAAACTCTTGCGTACGAAGCTCGCAAAAATGATATCAAAGGATGCATAACATCAATTTAAAACAAATGAAACGGCCAGCAGGACAATGACTCATGATCTCCCTTAAAATTTTATACACAAATTGAAAGTTGATGTCGATCAGAATAAGAGGAAGTCGTTTCATAAGAACGGATACCCTGCGTATAGTCTCTTTTAACCTTGCGCATTAATGACATCCAACCTAAGATCTATAATATTACCTTCATAACTATAAAAAGTCAATAATGTGGAGGTTTTGAAGAAGGCTTTTGGGTGACTGTTTTAGATGCGCTCCAGGTTATAAGCTGTTTTCACTGACCTTATACGTTTACTGAAAGTTCAACAGATGCATATACTTTCTTTATACATAGTTGTTTTTGTGCAAAATATCTCTAGACATGGAAATCAATTGCAAGCCTCCATTTTTGCCGAACGTGACAGGTGTTTTCCCGTGGAGTTTCTTCTCCCATGCGTTAAAATAAACAACGCTTTTTTTTTTGCAATGTGTTTACCACACTGATATGTTTTCATTTAAAGACAGCAATTGTTGTTTTTAAAGTTAGACTTTGCATTAATTAAATTACAACAGCTCAACAACAAGACTGTTTAAACAAACTTGGAGATATCATTTCGTACTCTTTCCGCCGTCACCCAGCTGAGTGGTCCGAATTTCAACTGAACTGATAAAATATCAAGAGAAAACAAGTTACTTAAAAATCGCAAATTGCTGAAGTGAATATAAGAATAGAAAAAGCCAGTTTTTGTTAGTAAATCGACGCCTGGGTGTCATTTTAACAAAAAATGCGTTTTCGCTATAACTCACAAACTAAAATAGATTTTAAGTTGGTATTTCATGATATTCAAACTCTATCCTACTCCCATTCTAAAAGAAGTAAAAACTAGAAAATAGTCAACATAAAATAAAATATTACAGGCAAAAATTTCCGGTGATATCTTAACTACATGTACGTTAAGTTTGTGTGTAAGTATTACCATTAGTTTCCCTACGTACAGATGTAATCTTTGATGACACATGTAATGTCAAAGAAAATTACACAATAAGAAACTTTTTAATAAAGACTGTTATACACCCGCCGTATACATATGTTCAGCCATATGTTCAGCCATATACACCATGCATATGTTCAGCCATACAAATGTATACAAGCTTTTGGCTATTGAGTTTCTCGCTTTTTGATTGGGTCGACAACTAATGCTGGGTTATCAGCCATAACCATAAATCATGCCTTATATGGAAAATATCTGTTTCAAAAACAGATATTTCTAGAAGTACACTAAGTTAAGAAAGTTAAAAAACTACGAGGTTCATGCCCTAAAATAGGAGCTTTGCTAAGCACTTGTTACATGTAAGCAACATTTTCAACGTAGGAGTTTTGTTTGGCAAAGGCTTCCTGTACGCATATAGAAGAAAGAAATTCCAGGGCTCCCTGTTAACACGGAGGAGAAACAAAAGGATGCATTGCTTTATACTTCTACCAAGCCAGGTGGAGATCATTACTATTTGAAAGGCAAAGTCAGTCGTCTTACTTAAAAAGAAAATACATCATAGTAATCTCTTCCAGGAAATCTCTCTATTGCGTTAACTGTTGAGATTCCTTCGACCCTGTTAACTTGTATTTGTTGTGCTGTATTGTGTTTTGTTTTGTTGTAAAAGCTATGAGATTGTAGAAGATTGTGGATGAATCAAGTGTAACTCATTCACGGATCTCTCCTTGTTTTCTTCCCTGTTTCCCGTGATTGTTCCATGTTCCTTAGGTGAAGGTGACCTTGAGAGTTTCTCCGTGAGCTGTTCTCTCTATTCAGCAGCTTGTGGCAGCAGCAAAGACTGTATGACATGTATGACAAGTACTTTATATAATCTCGGCGGAAGTGTTGTGTTAAGGTTCCATAAACTATAGGATTCATGCAAGCGTGAATTACACTTAAAATATCACTGAATATAAACAAAATGTTTCGTGTATCATTGTCTACTTGTTCTTTTCCGAAATGAGAAATCAACCAGGCTATTTGAAGGGGAAACATACAGACGATAAATAAGAAAACAACAACTGTAGTAGTTCCAATTACTTGCATGTTTTCGTGGCGTCCATTGTCAGTAGTAACTTTACCTTCCTGGTTGATGCAGGCCCGTGTTGTCCTAGATGTTACTAGGTCAATCACAACCTTAGAGTACGCGGCAGTTATAATGACCAGCGGTAATACACACTGTAATATCAAAAGCACGACGGTGTATGCTTTCTCAGAGCGGTCTGACCACATTTCCCAACACAAGTTATCTTTCGACTCCACAACGATCACCAATGGAAGAGCAATTGTGAAAGACAACAGCCACATGAGAGCCATCCAAGCGAAAACTATGCGGTGTCTGAGTTGGATTTTGAACGGATGGACAACAAAGTAGCAGCGATACACCGCCATGGAGGTAACCGTGAGAATACCAACACTAAATGTCAGTGTCATCATCGGGTACACAAACTTGCAGTACGCCACTGAAGCCGGGAGATCACCGAACAGTTTTGTGTGTGTTTTCAACGGCAGGAAAAACAATATGTAAGCAAGATCTGAAATGGCGAGATTGGCGATGAAGAGATCGTTGATACTACGTCTTCGACGTCTCCCAACGATCACAAGCAAAACCAGAACATTCCCAGTAGTACCCAGTATTAGTGTCAGGAGGTACGCCGTTACTTCAAAACTGTGTTCGATACTATGGCCTTGTGCTGTGTCAGTTGTGTTGTTCATCGTTGGTTTCTGCTTGTTAGAAGAAGGTTATAATTCTATGACTAGATGCCTCTGTTAATGAAAGAAGAAAAACAAAAACTGTTTTTTTAAAAAGTGCTATTCATATTAAGAGTTGGTGGGGCAGAAAGGCTGAAAAAACTGACCGAAAAAGATGGCGCCACGCAATGTATTGTGGTAAAAGGGACAAAATACGCAGAGACTGCTTTTGAGACAGATTTGCAGCAGTAGGCAAAAAATGCCTAACTACAAGTGTTGTGTTGCCCACTAATACCATGAAAGCTGGAAGCACAGGTCACTGAGGTTCTATTCTTTTCCGAAAGTCGCAGTGGACCATGACCAGCCGCCATGTTTGTTTACATTCCTTGCATATTTTGTCCCTTTTACCACAATGCATTGCGTGGCGCCATCTTTTTCGGTATGGTGAATTGCATGTATTTATAAAACTCTACTAGTACCGAATACCACAGCCTGCAATAAATTCAAACGGTTTAATCTTTATGAAAATATCTAACAAGAAATAAATAGAAGAGAAGAGAAGGAAGATAGCATTGAAACAATAACAGTTTCGAATCGATTTGGAAAGTGATTTTAAATAAATATTTGTCTTGCCTTTCAGAACAACTCCGAGTACCAAATTACGTGAGTTTCAATATAAAATTCTAAACAGAATTATTTAAATGAACCAAATCCTGTATAAAACAGGTGAGCTGAGTCATCTTCAGTATATTACTTGTGCCAGTATTAATCAGTCAAAAACTGTAGAACAATCGCTTTTTCTGTTGAACAGTCGCTTATTGATAAAGAAAGACAGCTTATTTAGAGTATACGAATCTAGCTCAAATAATCTTTTAATTACTCAGTTCATTTAAAATGCTGCAAAAACATACTGCAAAACTACAAAATCACTTTTATTGCGAAGTATTTTTCTACAGAAGATAAAAATGAGATGTTATTCAGAATAGCTAACAACAAACTTGAATCTCAGTATGAAAAGTGGGAGTCTTTTCTCCGTTATATAGAAGATAGCAAGCGCCTGTTGGAGAAATCTTTAGACTCAAATATAAGACTGTTCAGACATACATTATTCAGTGTGCAGACAGACTGACTTAAGTGTGTGTATGTGCCTGTGTTTGTGTTTGTTTTCCCAATCTTATCCCTCAAGTAAATTAAATTGTAAAGCACAAAACAAATATAATAAGTAAACAGCAGTTTTTTAGTTTAGCAACTGAAGTTGTTTTAAAAGACGTCTAGACGGCCTTTAACATGGGCGTCGGGGTGGCATAGTGACAGAGCACTCGCCTCGCACCAATGCGACCCCGGTTCGATTCTCGGCCGGGGAAGTGTGTGAGCTGAGTTTGCGGTCCCTCTCCGATGTCGGAGGTTTTCTCCGGGTACTCCGGTTTCCTCCTACATCAAAAACCGCTAATTACGCCAACATCTGAGCAGTTTCAGGATTAGCTATGCTATTTGAAACTTAATAAAGATTAAAGTTTTTAAAGTTAAAATTAAAGACCATCCGCAGGCTATAATGGGCGGATTTCAGCTGACGTAATGAAACAAAGAAACCTTTGTCTCAAACAGCTGATCATGAGCTGGTAGACTCATTAATAGCAATAACTGAAATCCTCCTATATAATAGTGCATGTGTTAAACACATTTTCTTTTATTCACGCATACTTATTAAGAAAAGTGGAAATGCAAATTAAGAATCGGGTGCGTTTACATTGTGTCATGCATTATTGGCAAACACAATAATGAAATTCACCGTCTCGGCGGACTTCCCTTCAAAGAAAACCAACTGGTCGAGTGATGAATTATTTCAAGAAGCGCATGTTTCAAAAAATCGTGAGTTGTAACAAATTCGCGAGTTGAAAAATTAACGTTCGATCCGCAAGATCGCTAAAAATGATTGCCATTTTTTTTTTATCAATGAATGTCGATAGCTATGGGTTTTATCTCAGCGATCAATGATCGTTGGGATCGCTGAAATTTCGTTTGCATATAAGCGCTGAGATCGCTGAATTTAGATTTCAGCGATCCTGGCGATCGAAGAGATTATGATCGGTGGGTGATAGAACTTGGTCCTATCACAGACAGAAATAAAGCTTAAACAGTTATGTGAAATGTGTTTGAGAAGAAAATAAACAGATATGATTAAATGAAAGCCAGGTGGCTGTTTTGTGTTCACTCTCCGGGGTTCAGTCCATTATAAATTGTTTAGAAAAAACCCAGCTGCGACTTTATTGAACTGTGTCAGAGCAAACTTCTAAAGCTCACAAAACCGTTTGTTTTGAAGCACCGAGAGGCTGAATATGTCAAGTCCAATTTCTCTTAAGTACCAGAGACAAATTATTTCAGTTTTTGATAACTATAAATGAGAAAAACCGATTGATAGTGTTTTAGTAAGAGCAGGAACAAATAGATTTTTTAAAACATCTCTCAAACTGAGTAAAACAGTCAAGTTTATTCCACAATCTTCCCACCAGCTGGCGCGAACAACAGCTAATTTACACTACAACATTTAAGATGAAGATTTGAGACGACTAATGAATGTTTTCAATTTCACATTTTTACTTTCATATAACTCAGCGCTATGGTTCGTTTAACTTCAAAACAGCTTTCACAATATTTTTTAAAACTTTAAATGAGCAGAAATTTGAGAGATGAGAAAAAGCGATTCATTAATAAGTCGAAATATATAAGAGAAATAGTGTAAGCAAGATTAAACTTACGGTTTCGTAACGCCAAGGAAGCAGCTTTTGGCGTCATTTAAACGATTGGAATTTCTACAGCCAACCATGTAGTAGTCTGGATTTTAAACAATTCGTACTCTAACTTACGTATATATTATTCTACTACCAATCTATCCTTTTTACCTTATACACTTTCACCAGCGTTCATCGATTTAAATCCAGAATGCCTCATTGCACAATCGGCTTCGCAAGATTCCTACATGTACTGCGTAAAGACTACAAAAGGTTGGTTTTGATTGGTTCCGTCCTGAACAAATGGTTGTTTGCAATTCCCAACAGCTTTCAGTATAGCAAAGTGTCAAGCTGCGCATGCACGGTAGACAAAAAAGCATCGTTCTGACCTATGATCATTTCATTCCTGGGGACTTTTCATGTGATTCTCGAATGTACGGTGAAAAAACTCTCTCGTTTCTGTATTTTCCTTCTCAAACTAAATAAAAGTCCTTGTCATCATATGCGTTCCTACTCGTATAATTCAGTGACCTTTTGAAGCTTGGAAACCATCAAACTTCGCACTCTTTTACGAAGTTTGTCATATCTGCAACTTGTACGACCCGTCAGCAAGACCATAACTTCATTTTTAAAAATGTAAGGCTGACTGAAGTCTGAAGTCCCTTCATGGCTTCCTAGCTATCAGTTGCCATAAACTAGTTTATTTTTCATTTGAATATCTTTGCGACGAATTTCTCCGGTGCTCCCCCTTTCCTACGGCCTTATTATTCATACAACTCAGATTCTGGGTGGCAGGTGCCTCATCCAGAGTCCTTGAAAGAGGACTGGATTCCGGAAAGTGGTAAGAACGAGGTTTACCAGCAGTTTACCAGGCCACCTATAGGCGAATCTTTGTTTGTATTTATTACCTCAATAGCAAACGTTCCCCAGTTTCTAATAGAGCTATACACTATTTTTTACAAGAATATACTTTATAAGGATATTGAGGCCGCAATTGGCGAAATTTTGAGAATAATGTTAAGAATATCTCAAAGGCTGAAATTTTGTTACGAAAATATTTTTGCCTGTTGAAAATAAAGTACAATATAATCACTTAATGTTTCAAATGAACTTTACTTTACCTCTGAAAATTATGATACTAAAATCTTTCCTTTCTCTAACAAATCCAGCTATCGGGTAACCTCGCTGATCAACTGAATAAAACGATAAATCACGTGCGCGATGTAACACGATACAATTATCATATAGTCTTATTCGATACTTCAATTCCTGGTCACTGATATCGATCCATTTTATTAAACTGAAATAAAATACTCTGCAATCTAAGAATATTTACAAGAATATTTTCAGCATAAAAATCGGCAGAAAAATAAAAATATTCAGGTGGGCATTAAAAACATAATTCCTATATAAAAAAGAGTGTAAAAACATCAGCTTTGAAAGTTGAAAGGGATTTGCAAAAAACCTATTCAGGAAATAAGAGGCTGCTGTGTTGAATATTCTTTGTGTGATGCGTTTCTAAAAATCAAAATTTTACATATATGGTATTGCTCATTTACAAAATTTGTCACCCAGTTAATTTAAGCCTCATCGCAGTATATTATTCTCCTTTGCTGCGAGAGGTCCCTCCCTCGTAGAAACTGGTCTACCAACTCGTAAAAATGTTGTCTGGCTGTCATACCGAGAATCACCAGAACATGCTAGGTCTGTTTACTCCAGCTTCCTATGGCCACATAAATTGTTGTTGTTCAGTAAGATTGCACGGTGTGTTACCTCTTCACGAAACTCTTACTCTTAAGTATCAACGACAAAAAACCACAGGCAAAGTCAACAGGCAAAAGCAGTTACTAGCTATATTTTACGGGTTAACATGTTTTAAAATTTTTTTAAACTCCAAGCCTGAGGCGGCCAAGGCAGTTTTCCTAAATCGACACTGGTGAATTTTTGTCCTGCTGCAAGCAACTGTATTTCCAGTGAAAGAGGTTGTACTTTTTTTTACCTTTGCGGCGGCGAACAAAAAGGCGCAAGAGAATGAGAGAATTATGTGGGAAAATCAGTAAAAGAAAGATTATCATTGCGAAATATTAAAAAGCCGGTAGCTTTCGATTCCTGAATTCACGATTGTGAAGTCGAAAGTGTATGGTACAGTGTCAGTTTCACTCAAAAAGATCTATTATTAAGAAATATGTTCATGTTCTCTGTCTCACTGTTTTATACGATTCTCTTTGCCGATAAATTCACTACAACTGCTGATACAATGCTCATCGATGACCCCTCGTCAGGTAGATTTGGGGGACAAATGACGTCACAGGGTAGAAACGCAATCAGTTTGTATACATTAGTATCATCGGTTGTCAATGACCATAATAGAGAAAAAGTTGATCAAGACCGCTCAATCCGTTAGACGAAATTCTAAATTTCTCGTCTGGAAAACCAGCTGTTGTTGCCTATCAGCTACTTTTTGGTAGAAGGAGTATAATAGTTTTCAAATATAGCAAGTTTGTATTTCAAAACGTAATAAAAGTTTGGTCAAATTTGGTCTGCACTTTGGCAAAATCGGTGTTTTTCTAGTATGGAAGTTCACTTCCAGTGATTTTTTTGTTTGATCGCAGGGCCGTACACTAACCTGTTAGCTATTTTGTTAGCTCAAACCGAGGAGATTCTTTTGATAATTATGTCGGGTTCGATCACCGTATTTCTCCAGCGAGGATTCAGGAGATGCGTAAACCAAAAAGAAAATGTCCTTTCCGAAGATCTCTTCTTGTGCTGTTTCGTGTTGTTTTTGTGGTGGTATCAAACTGTTTTGCTTACTTATTAGTTTGGGCTAACAGTGAAATTACAACCAGGATAGCTTTTTTTTCTGGGTTGAGCAACGCATAGCCCCCTGGCAAGGGCAACAAAACAGGTGAAATTCAAGTTTGACGTCTTTCCAAATCGATTCCAGTACTAGGCAAATTCCAGAGTCAAGGATGCAAACAAAGCCTTCTCCTCCTGCTGCAGCAAAAGCGACAAAAGCAGCAATATTTTGAACTTAACTATAAATGTCCGTTTGTTTGCCGTCGCAGGCGGTGAGAGTGCTCGATGCACGGTGATGCAGAGCGGTATATAGTAAA
>JANSTQ010155217.1:6376-19178 GCA_026167885.1 Bergia puertoricense
AACCGCGATTGACCCCAAACATGAATAATACTGCCGTGAAAGAAATATACCAGTGAAACTGTGGAGGATATCAAAGAAACTTAAGATCTGTCTATTTAAGCGTTTTGGTGAGAGTTACAACCATCGGGATTCCACTGTGATTCCTTACCATTATAACAGTATCGTCCAGCGATACACGGTTTACAGTCAGACACCAAACCGTCTCCCCCACTGTAGTTCTTCATGGTGTTATCTGGACATGGGACAGGGGCGATGGTGGCATTGGGACAGTAGTGTCCCTCTTTACATGGGCCGTTCTCTTGATTTCCCAGTTGGAAGGAAGGGGTAGGGGATGGACTCCGACTCTTGCAGAAATAACCACCCACACACTGACCAGCGACCAACCCGGCCAGACAGTAATGTCCAGCGATACAGGGGGAACACTGGGAGGCGTTGGCCAGTCCAGTAGTATTCTCGTATGTGAAGGTACCACTGGGGCACAGGATGGGCGTGACTGTGCCAGCCGGGCAATAATGCTTGGGAGGGCATTTCTGGGGTGTTGGACTGCAGTAGTATCCTGCGGGACATGGTTTACACTCCCATTGGCCAATCTTACCATCCGTACTTGAACCTAAAAAGGCAAAATACAGCACATAATTGAGTAAAACATGACAACTCTCCAAGCAATATTTTGCGTTTCCTTAGTCCGATCAATGTTTTTATTTCGATTATTTTTCTTAACCGAATCGAGAACTTCCTAACAATCTCAGAAAATAAAGAAAACACAATTTGATGAAGGACATTTTGGTTTCTTAAATCAACTACAGTCGTTTAGTAAAAATAATGAAGCAATTCCATCGATCGATTTGAGGAGGACTATCTGGGAAGTGTTTAAATCGTCTCCCCTCCCCTCCGGAATTTCCTGGGCATTTTGACCCTCACCCCCATGGAATTTCCAATTCTGTCCGTGACGGGGGTACGGGTAATTTATCTGGAACTACACAGTGTAAATTATGCAGCGTCCGCAACGCAATTAAAACTAATTAAAACACTATGGTTGAAGGTTTTTATTATTTTTGTTTAATTTGACTAGTTCAGGGAATATAAGTTATGGCAGTCCAAAATGTTACTTTTCTCGGTTATGATTTTAACAAACGCCACTTTACCTACGTGTAACGTCTGCTGTAAATATCTGGCGGACAAGTACGCAACTGACCTGAATCACACTTGACCGGCTCAGCAGACCCCTCAGGACAGTAATGGTCAACAGGACACTGGCAGCAGGATGGCTGAGACACGTTTGTTCTGGAGCCCTGGGGACAGTAGTAGCCGCGGGCACACTGGGCCGTGGGGAACTTGTTCCCATACCCACCACAATACCATCCTGGCCTGCAGTCAAGACACTCGGCAGCGGAGTCTGCCCCTGTAGTGTTTCTGAACGTTCCTGGAGGGCATTTCTCGGGAGCTGGTGTCCCTTCCACACAGTAGGACCCAGTTGGACAGGGACCGTTGTCGGGGAACTTGCTTGTTGGATACGGTGTTGATGAATTGGCTCCGCCCTGGCAGTAGAAACCTCGATTGCAAGGGCCCTTTGGTTCGGTCTTTCCTGCACCCTCACAATACTGACCCGAAGGGCAGTCTGTGCACATGTCCTGGGTTATAAGTCCACTCTTATTACCAAACGTCCCTGGGGGACAGGGGCTTGGAGTTCCATCGGGACAATAATAGCCCCGTCTACAAGGCACCACAACTGTCATGTTCTGATAAGGACACTCGCTGCCTGGTAGGCATTTGATACACTCACCCCTTCCCCGGTTGGGTTGGTATGTGCCAGGCTCACAACTCAGAGGATAATTTGTGCCTACAAGGTTGAAGAACAATACAAATGACACCTAAGCATGCTGGTTATTGATTACACTTTAGTTCTTCTTCAATTTAAAATAACAGTCAACAAATGTTAACTTCAGGGCTTATGAACGGAAGTAGTATGTTCGAGTGGCAGCGCTTTACTCTACCTCTCACTGACGGCTTTCCAAACAGTTTAACACAATAATTGACAACCACAATCCAACATATATCGCCTCCTAAAACAACCCATCCATAGCATTTACTTCTTGAAAAACCTAGATTGGTATCTGAACAGTCTCTATTGATAGATATTTTAGCTTGAATCCCTGAGCATGCGCAAAGCCGTGAAAGAGCCCTTTTAAGCTTCCAGCTTACTACACTATAAGATATTGAAAAACGTTTATGGAAAACTTGGAACAGTTTTTCAACTTAGTATATCCTCAAACAGCATGATCTGTCATTGGCAAGAGGAGCACAAGTATTTTGTGGCTTCCGTTTGCGGCCATGAACCACCAGCACAGTCAACACAGAATGTATAAAATGTGACAGATGTACAGATTTTTAAACAGATGAAACAAGTGTCATGCAGAGAAAATAAAAACTTTGAGTGAGTGCTGTTCATACAAACTCGTGTATATTTCACGAATATATAGATACTGTAGAACATTTGATCAAGTAAAAGCAAAGAGCACCAACTTCAACAACACAACTAACAGCGGCATTCATCCCTCAATTAGAGGAAAAGAGATGAGAGGGAAAAGAAATAATAAAAGATTGCAAAAGAAGGACAAAGCTACGAATTCACACTTCCAGTTTTTATTTTCAGAAACTATTTAAAAATTATTTTTCTGCAGGCAAGATTTCAGAAACTTGGTTGAAACATAAGCAAAACTAGGAATAACGTCGGTACTATTTTGTTAACATCGTTGAAATTAATGATCCAAAAAGCGTGACCTAACGTTACTAAATTTCAAGTGAATTTATTGCTATTGTCAGCTACAAATTTCTCTAAAGTAAGATAATATGTAAATTCCCACAACAATACCTGACGGACATTTGAACCCTGTCGGGCACATGTAACCCATAGATGGATCAGTTGGCTTGGGTGTGTTGGATCCCCCGGTGCACACGTATCCGGCATCACACAGAGGCGCAGTACCGAGCGGCACCACAGAGCCATTGCAATACCGTCCTACCGGGCAAGGATGGCACTGTGAACTAGACACTATGCCCCCCTGATTGTGATAGGTTCCAGGTTTGCACGGCTGTGGGTCAGAACCATTGGGACAGAAAAAGCCAGGGGGGCACTTATCATTCAGGTACTCGTAAGGGAAGCCAGAATATCCTGGGTGACCAGCAGCACGAATGTCGTCGATGGGTGTAGGGGATTTGGACCCTTCGGTACAGTAATAGCCTCCGTGGCAGGAGGCCGTAGGGAGTTTTAACCCGGGGGTTGCACAGTAGTATCCCCGTGTGCACGTGGTACAGTTGTCCTGGTGTGGCAAGCCGGTACGATCGTTGTATGTTCCTAAAAGGAATGAACAAATCAATATAAAACCACAACAGTAGTATTTAAAGCGGCTCTTTCATGGCTGAATCAATGGAATTTCTCTTTTTCAGAAGTTAAATTTTCACGTATTAATACAAATAATTTCAAAAGAAAACATCTTAATCCACTAAAAAGACATTAATCGAAAGACTCCATTTTCAACCGTCCACACCAAAACGAGTTCACTACGTTTTAAAAACTAGTGTTTTCCGCATTCATAAACGCTTTTAAACGTCTCCATTTTCGGTGGCAAAGGCCTCTAATTTCCATCGTTTTAAAGTGGACGAGAGGTGAAAACACATCAATTCCGACGCGTTTTCAAATGAAAATGTATTAGTGTGTTGACAGGGCCTTATCCTCACCCTGGGAATGTTCTCAGCCAATTCTTATAAGCAAACGCAGACGTAAGCGCAAGGGCATTTACGTTAGGGACGCAAGTGACGCAAGCGACGCAAGCAAAGAGGTTGCGCATGCGTAATTGTCTCTGTTTTACAAAATGACGGCGTTTGCCCCTGCACTAGATTTGTGAAGCAAGCCCAAATAATAATAATAAATGATAATAATAATAATAATAATAACGTCCCTGTCCAAGCCCAAATAATAATAATAAATGATAATAATAAATGGTAGTAATAAATAATAATAACGTCCCTGTCCAAGCCCAAATACAAGCGATGGAAGTGTGCAAGAAAGGGAAGACTTTTTTCTTGCGTCTGTGTCCACATCACTTCCATTCAATTGTTTTTTTCTTTGCTCTTGGGTCTCTGGCGTGAACAGGCTTAAATTTTCAGTGCTAGCTGTCCAATTTTTGTCTGTATTTTTGTCCATTATTATAATATGGCTACAAGTATCTATAGACTTTGATATAAGCAAATCAGAACTCGTAGAACACGAGAGAAGTATAAGAAGAATACGAGGTGAGGCCGTGTGTTTCATAAAACAGGAATTAAAAAAGTGTCTTTAGCCTCTGATATAATCACTACTTTTGTCATCCATAAGCCAGTCAGAGATTGCGTCATATGCCCTATTTTGTAATCAATGAAAGCATTTCAAGTAAACTTACGTTCCGGACATGGGAAATCCCTGTAGCTTGTTGTCTTGTACGGACAGTAATGTCCTTTCTCGCAGACAGAAGGCGTGATCACAGGAGCACTAGTTGGGTCACAGTAAGAGCCGGCTGGACAGTCCTTACAGAAACTCTTTCCTTCCTCATTCTGGTAGGTTCCATTCTCGCACCGTTTTGGATTTTCTGTTCCTCGGGGGCAATAATGACCTTTGGTACATACATACTCGGCAGGAGTGGCAGTATCTTGTCCACCCGGACAATAGAAATTGGCAGAACACTTGTCAGTAGGAGCTGATAGTCCAGTGCCTGCGCAGTACCACCCTGCTGTACAATTGCGACAATCTTCCACCTTAACGTTCTTTTGTGTATCGGAGAATGTTCCAGCTGGGCAGGCTTTTGGCACACCTGTACCAATTGGGCAATAGTGTCCGGTGGGGCATTCAAACTGGTTTGCAACTGTTGAGCTGTCATTACAGTAATATCCTGGCGAGCAGTCCGCGGTTGGCTTTTCCAGACCGGCGTGAGCACAGTACTGGCCGAGTTTGCAGGGAAGAGGTTTTTCGGAGCCCCAAGGACAATAACTACCAGCTGGACATATGTCACCTGCAAGGGATGTGTCACAGTTAGGTACATCTCTAGACGGTCAGACAGAATTAACTTCATTTATTCATGTTAAAAAGATTAGACAAATTGTGGGTTACTTATGATTGTTTAGGTCTTGTGACCTATCATGGTTACTTAGGCCTGTTTTAGACATCGTACTTCAGTGGAATTAAACTCAGTCGAATTTAATCGAAGCCGTTAAACTTTACTGTACATAGTCCATGTTCCAAACGAATCATAGAGCTCTGAAGAGTTCACTTTGTACAAGTCTTAAATCATTTCTGATAAATCAAGTTCACTGGACTTTCATAATTTGTTTTAGACGAACAATTGTCAACTACGTGCGACTGAGATAAATTGGACTGAAGTGCCACGTCCATTTTTAAACAGGCCTATATGTCAAGATTAGGACCAAGGTTACATTAACCCTATTCAGACTTGGGGGGGGGGCCTCCAAATGCCCGCGCCAACTTCAAAGAGCTCGTACTTCTAGACAATTTAAAGTAATCCATATTTTAGGACTTTTCCTCACATTTATTGGGGAATTCGATGATGTGGTGGAATTTTTGTCATGGGGTCGGATGTTGCCATGGCAACCACATTTTGGATGACATGTTTTGCTTTGAAGCTCCCTCCCCCAGTCATAGGAACTCCAAAAAAGCCCAGTCTGAATAGTTTCAGAACTTCGACTGTCGAAAATACTTCTTCCAGATATTTTTAGCGCTTTGATATTGCTATTTCAACATTTACAACGAAAGAAGAAAAAGCAAGTTGAAAATGTAGCGCCTCAGCCTATCCCGTTATTGTACACGTGAAAGTGCTTGCACCAGCAGAATGATTACCTGTTGTTTTGTTCCATGCTGGGCAGACGCACTGAAAGTTTGTGTAACACGTGTCACTGGGACTTGTAGCTCCACTATAGTTGGGTACTCCAATATCCCCGGGTCGGTTGCTCCATGATCCGCCTGTACAGTAGAACCCAGGATCACAGGGGCCATTTGGATCCACTCGTCCTGCTCCCTGACAATATTTTCCCGCAGGGCAAAGTTGGCACGAAACTTCCGAGGGCTGTGACGTCTCATTATTAAAGGTACCTGGTTTGCAAGGGTACTCGGTGGCGAATCTGGTGCCATTTGGACAATAATGTCCTCGTGGACAGTCAAATGGTGTAATTGTAGTGCCATTGCAGAATTTCCCTAGAATAAAAAAAATATTCTTGAACAAAAAAGGCTTTGGTTCCAATTCAAAAACAGTGAAATGAAGCCAATAACATAACCACAATCCATGGTTTAGAATCTGTCTTTGAAACTTTGCATGTTCCAAATGTTCTAAAGGCGGTGTTACACGCTGCAATTTTCGTGCAACTTGTCTCGCAACACCGTTGCGAGACAAGTTGCAGAAGGGGTGTTACACGGTGCAATGAAATGAGTGTGTCAAAATTTCAAAATTCATAGAGAAAATGGAACATTTTACTATCGAATCATCTACTGACTGCAAATGTCGAATTCTTCAAAGATTTTTTACTCAAAAAGCTTAAGTTTACACAGAGTACTAGCAATGTCGAAGACTTTCATCTATGTAATCTGTTTATTATCTAAGTCGAATTTACGCTAAGTAGTCAACGTGCAAACAATTGCATCAGCAAAGATTCGCCATTAGAAAACTCCATCTCAATTAAGTGTTAAACAACCCTCACCTGCTGGGCAAATCGTACAGGCGGCCATTTGTTCCTGGCCAGCATAGTAACCTGGTTTACATTCCGATGGAATACTTGTACCCTGAGGACACTCATGACCTTTATAACACCGGCCACCCACTCCCAGAAATCCTGAGCTCGGCGACTCAACATTCACTCCTGATGTACAGAAGAAACCTGCAAATAGAAGATCAGTTAATTGTGTCAGATTAAACTGTTTATTACATTTTAAGACTACTATAAGCTGTTTGAAAACTGACATATGCAAAGTACAAAGAAATAACCTGTATAAGAAGCCAAGTGATCGGGCATTTATCACGTGCTTGAAGTAAATGAAACCAGCAAAGTACAGAACTAAGTAACTGTGATACACTTGGACAAAACCAGCTTAACAACTCGTGAAATTAAAGGTTTTATTATGCTTTACAATCTGGATGCTGAGTTTTTTTTTATTGGTCAACCTTTTACGAAATAGATTTAGTATTTAAATGTGTTACGCAACTAGATCTGTTTATTAGTGTTGTGCGGACAAACCTTACTGGTTACCCCCTCACTTTTATGAAAAAGCTTCGTAAACGTGTTCATATTTTCTTGATTTTAACCACTTGGTGCCAGCTCAAAATTTAATTCAATTTATCCAGAGTGGTTTTGGAGTTGAATCTCTACCTGTAAACTTGTTCTACCTTTCCCTCCCCACAACAAAAACAACATAGATGTTGTGAATAATATATTAAATTTATATCGTCCACATAGCTTTGTCTAGCCCTGAGGTTACATAGGTGTTCATTACTTTGAACAGTCGATATGCGTTGTAAAGAAATTGTCAATTAGGTAATTAAATAAACTGCTGTTGTTGTTGAAGATCCAAAAGAACCATGTGCTTACCTCCAGCGCAATCAGCGGTGACTTTTGATATACCAGGCAACTCACAATAGCTTCCACCTGAACACGGCGTGCACTGACTTTTATTAGAGAGTCCTGTTCGTCCCCCGAATGTCCCCACAGGGCATGGCCTGAGGTCATAGCCAACACCTTTGGGGCAGTAGAACCCAGCAGGGCAGGGCTCAGGATAGATCCATTTGATGCACTGGTACCCTTCGGGGCATTCGCGGCATGAAGAGGAACCTAGAGGTATGGTTCTTCACATTAATAATTTGAGTTTTTGCAGCAAGGTAATCAATCAATGACAGGAAGAAAATAAAATTCAAGGACCTTCGGGAATTCTAGGAGTCTTACCTGTAATACCAACCTGCATACAACAAAGGTTAGGCATAAAGGTAAAAAACTAGAGGGGAGGGTAATAAGAAATTAGTATAATGGATTTTGAAAAGCTACGCTTTACAGAGATTTAGCTTCAGACAGTCAACCTCTAGGTCTGATGTGTGGTACACTACCTCCAACTGCTAGTTGCAAGGGAGTTATGGATGTTAAGTTTTAATCTAGTACCATATTAATGAAAGTGTTTATTTCAGTTACACAGAAAGTTATCTGACAAACGAACATTCAAAGACTTGTAAACAGGTATTGTCCAGTGTTTTTCTACAGTTCTTTCAAGAGAGCGCTTGCCAATGCACTTAGAGGTAAATAAGTATGAACTGCATTGCTTTGTTGTGCTGCTACATCAACGTCCCAGTACTCACCCGTCTCATTCATATAAGTGCCATTGGCACACGGCTGGGGCTTCTTGGACCCAACTTCGCAAAAGTGACCCAGAGGACAAATATCGCCAGTGATCCCATCACTTGGGTTCGGTTTGCTTGCGTTACCCTGGCAGTAATACCCAGCGTTACAGTCGGCAGTCACGCTATCTTTACCCGGTGTCTCACAGTACTTTCCTGGGTCACATGATACACAGTCTTCCACCTTCTCTTTACCCCTGTATGGATTGTACGTGCCTTTGGGACAGTCAACTGGGATGGGTGTCCCTTCCGGACAGTAACTGCCATTGGGGCAGTCAGTTCCATATGGTTTGTTAACAGGGGCGCTCTCTGTCGACCCGCCTGAACACCAGTGACCTTTAGAACATTTCAGGGTGGGGTTTGTCGGTATACCAGAGGTTGGGCAGTAGTATCCAGGCGTACAGGGTCGACACTGGCTGGCATTCATAAGTCCAGTTTCGTTGTTGAAGGTTCCTAAAAGAGTTGAGGTAGTTAATGATAGCATTATTTAATTGAATTCTATCTACTTACTTGATGGGTTCAAAACTAAAAACTTGCTTTATTTTTTACCCTTTTAAAATTAACTTTATGAATATTTCTCGTAAAATAATATTTTAGAATTCTTAGAAAGATATGTTTAGATATGTCATAATATTATTATTATTATTTGGATCGTAATTTTAAAGTTTCAGTGGAAATTGTATGTTAAGTCTTTAAATCCTGCATTAAAATGCAGTTTGATTGGTTCATTAATCGACTGATTGATTGACATATTATATTACCTACCTCTGGGACACAGTTCCCCCACATCAGATCCCTCGGGACAATATCTTCCAGTTGGACACTTCTTTCCAGTCCCATCACTGTCCGGAGTGGGTGATGATGCAGATCCAGTACACACGTACCCTGTGCAAACACATCGTTTAATTATATGTGATATATGGGACAAATACAAACAAAAGAATCTCGACTTAAACTTGGTTAATAATCGGACGAAAACTTCCAATTTAATTTTAAAATGATTTTTACAGTTTGTGTAAACAGCAAATAACTTTTGATGGAAAGGAACTTTTCCTTAATTATACCTGAATTAAAAGAACAAAAAGACACACAATCATTACCAAGATCTCTAGTACAACTAAGTAAGAAATAAACCGTAAACTTTCGAGTATAACCCGTATAGCTTTCAAAGCATTTTTTAATGGGGCTATATTCGGGGAGGTTAAATTCGGAGGGAAATCTGTGTTTCAAAATTTGTTGAACCGTAAATATCAGCCTTGTAGCTTTCAAAGCATGTTTTATAATTTATTTGGCTGATAACCGAATGGAGTTTTGTATCTCAAAATCTTTAACTTTAAAATAACAGTAAATACACTTTAAATGGTTATTGTAAATATCGTCAAAGTCTCTGAAACACTGGGAATAATATTGTTAACCGTATTTGAACAAAAAAGCTGCAAATTTACTTTGATTTATGTCCATTTCACGTCTAATCTTATGCTCCCTCCGAATATAAGTCCATGGGTATATCTTTAGGGAGGGGGGAGGGGGGTTGGGCTTACAATGGCAAAAAATATGCTTCAGAATTGGTTGACTTATATTCGGTGGACTTATATGGGTTTAAGGAGAAAACAAGAATTCATGACTGCTTACCAGGTGCGCAAGGTCCAGCAGGTGCCGTAAGACCAGGAGATGCGCAGAACTTCTTGCTAGGGCACGGAGTACACTGACCATGCTCACGAAGGTTGTACTGATTGCTGTAAGTACCCGCAGAACAGTTGAATTCCTTCTCGTACTTAGTTCCCATGGTGCAATAATGACCCGGTGTGCAGTTGCTGGGCTTTATTACACCCGTGACGAGGCTTGTAGGGTCGCAATAGTAACCAGGATCACAGATTTTACACTTCCACTGGCCCTCTTCATTTTGGTATTCACCTGGTATGCACCTCTGGGGTGTACCCGATCCCGTAGGGCAGCTGAAGCCCCTAGGACATACTACAGTGTTATTGTTTACAGATCCCGGGGGGCAGTAGTAGCCCTGCAAACACTCAAATATTACTTGTGTCATATGCGACAGGGGACAGTAATAACCTTCAGTACAGTTAAGGCAATCTGCTTTCTTTGACTTTCCAGTGTAGGGTAAGTAGGTACCTGGTGGACAAGCCATCTCAATAGGGGACCCCTCTGGACAATAATACCCAGCTGAACAGTTCACTGGGTTAGAGATAGTGTCACCACCCTGACAGTAATACCCAGCTGTACAGTTTCCACTCGGACTGGAAAGGCCATCCCTACCACAGAACGTCCCTGCTGGACATGGTAGTTGCTTGGACGAGCCTCTAGGGCAGTAATTCCCTTTGGTACAAATACCGCCGGTGAAGTTCACAGAGTAGAGTGGACATGTGAAGTGGTTTGAGTTGTTGTGAACCAGGCTGACGTGAGGAACAGGACGTTTAGTGTATGCTCCACGACTGCAATACCACCCTCCTTCACACTCATCTGTGGGACTTGTCAAGCCGTAACCTTCACAGTAATAGCCTGGTTCACATGAGATACAGTCAGAGGGTTCCGTTGCTCGTGTTTTATTGTTATAAGAACCCGGGGGACACTTGAATGGTGTGGTTGTCCCTGCAGGACAATAGTGTCCCCTCGGACATATATCACCATAGACTTCACCAACTGGGTTGGATTTGATGGCCCGCCCTTTACAGTAATATCCAGGATCACAAGAGCCATTGGGTGCTGCAAGACCATCTTCTGCGCAGAACTGACCACCATAACAGTCCACACACTCCGCAATCTTCGTCAGCCTTTCTTTAGGTCCAAACGTTCCTTTGGGACAGGCGGCAGGTTGGTAGAAGCCCGACTCACAGTAATATCCAGGTGGACATGGAGCACCTGTGTGAGTGTCATTTGGATTGGGGTATTTGGCGCCCTCAACACAGTAATACCCGGCATAGCAAGGGTCTGTGGGTTCTGTTATTCCAGATTTTTGACAGTAGTAGCCCTTACTGCAAGGTGTACATTCTGCGGCCTCTGTCAGTTTAGTTTTGTTCCCAAAACGTCCCTCTGGGCAGGGATACCTGCAGGTAGAAGCAGTTAGAAAACGGTTTCTCTTGAGACCTCCTACAGTGAATTAGAATTTCAAAACTACTGACATTCTTGTTTGCAACCTTTATCAAGTATTTGTTGACTTCAATGAATGATTATCGGTAACTGAAAGGGTGTACAAACTCTTTTAATCTAGTTTAAAGTTAAACTGATCTAAGAACTGTTTTCAAAACAAAAATATTTCCCTTATTATTATGTATTGCAATTTTTCTTTGATACACAGATTAGGAGAATTTTACAAATTTTATTATAAATCTTCCCTTTCGGATCATTTCTTCTATTACCAAACTAGTTAGTTTTGATTTGCCACTGTAAGGAGAAGACAGATTCTGGTGAACTTACTCAGGTTGAAGGATCCCAAAAAATTATCCACGAAACTCTTGTACAGTTAAAATAACAAAATTGTTTCCAGAAGATAAAACAAGAAAGGTGGCTACAACGAATTCTTGGTGTTACGCTGATGGAAAGATCCTTACCACTCACACTTACTGACTAAAGGAATTTGAAGTTTGGGTTTAGAATGGTATCTGGATTAAAGGGGTTGCTTTACTAAAATGAAGGAATTTAAAAGTTATGGGGGATCCCATATTTCAAAGCCATGACTTACCTGTGGGCAGACTTAGTTCCTGTAGGACAGTAATACCCAGCAGGGCAATCTGTTGGAGTAACTACTCCATGAGATGAGCTATTTGCTCCACTGGACCCATTGATCCTAGCCTCGTTGGGATCACAATAGCTTCCTGCCGGACAAACGTTGCAGAAACCTTTGCGAGCATACGGCTGGTAGGATCCAGCAGAACATGGATTGTGGATGCCACTACCTTCTGGGCACATGTGGCCTGGCTGACATTCCTTATTTGGTGGGCTCTTCAGTGTTTCTCCTGTGGAATGAATATAAGTATGATTTTTTTAAAACAAGATAGGCATCTTAGTTCCAATGAAGGAACTTCTGAGTATCACAGCTGACATTTCAGAACGTTAACAACTCTAATAATAAAAAAAAATTAAAATTAAAATTTCCGTGATCTAATTTCAATTTTCCAGGCGTTTCTCAGTAGTCAGTCTAAAATCTCGGACATTCGAGGAGTTTCAGTAAGAAAAAAAAATTCCAGGACTTTTCGGGAAAATCCAGAATAGTTACTGGAATGTTTTGGCTGTCACTGTTCTTGAATTGTGACAATAGCTAGTCATAAAACACGGTGTTCCGCATTAGTGGAAGGTTTTATCCTCCAGGTAGATTTCAATGACATGTTAATAAAGTTGTTAATATTGTTATTATTATCATTATTAGA
>JANSTQ010155240.1:0-11318 GCA_026167885.1 Bergia puertoricense
TCAAAACACTGTAATTTATATACCCTGTTCTTGATCAAAACACCATAATTTATATACACTGTTCTTGATCAAAACACCGTAATTTATATACCCTGTTCTTGATCAAAACACTGTAATTTATACACCGTAACTTATATACCCTGTTCCTGACTGAAAAACTTGAAAACCATACCCTGGACAGCGGCACATACATGTACAGTCAATATATGGGAGTAACCCCCCTCCCTCCCTCCCCAGAGACTGATCCCATGCCTGGGTAGTAGGAAATTTGACACTGATGATTGCTTCTGGGTCGGGGGATATTTAAATACACATGCATGATTATTGGTCATATTTCATGTATATCCTGAAGGATTGTTGACCCAATTTATACTGATTGGGTCTTTTTGTAGTTTCATGTTGGTAAAAGAAAATGCATTGCATAGAAAAAGTTCCAACAAAAGTAATACAAATGTTTTCTGAAAATGTCTCAGTGGTGGGTCATTTGATCACAAATACAAATTGGATGTGGGGCATTTGAAAGCCTGTTTTGTCAGGGGATGGAGATTTTTAGTTATCCAAGCTCCAGGGCTTTTGCCTAGGGGGGCGGGGATGTTGAAATTTTCTTTTTGATCAGTATAGCACTCTCAACTAGTTTTCGTTAACACTAGAAGAGTGCATGTGCAGGCCTGTGTGTTAAAAGTAATGAATTAATTTCAGGTGATACTAGTTCATAATATTAAAGTTTAAAAATACTTTAATTGTGAAGGTGGAATACATGATACATGTAGCTTAAATTTTAAGTAGGGCAAGTATCTGGAATCTTGAGCACCCTAGTGTTAGTAACAAGGACTGTCTGAGTTATTGCTCCATAGATGGGTTGGAAGAGTGGATGTAGGTGGGAATCCTAGTTGGGGCAAGTGTCTGAAATCTTGAGCACCCTAGTATTAGTAGCAAGGACTGTCTGAGTTATTGCTCCATAGATGGGTTGGAAGAGTGGATGTAGGTGGGAATCCTAGTTGGTAGCTGTTTATAGCTGTAGGGCTTGCAAGTAGACTCTTGAGGAGGCTGCACATGTGCTGGGAACAATATTATATTGACAAGTTCATTCCTCACAATTACATTTGCCGTTACATCATTCCTAAATTATATATACAGTTGACTCTTGATATCTCGAACCTTCAAGGGAAATGGAAAAAGGCTCGAGTTATCAAGGGTAAAATTGTAAAGAAAATGACCTGAAGGGAAAACAAATTTACTTCGAGTTAGCGCAAGGTTTGAGTTACCATGGGAGTTGACTGTATGTATCTTAATTTGTGCATGTACATGTAAATTTCAAATTTACTGTCATATGAACCATGGCAAACTCATAAACCCATGAGCTCAAAAAATTATTTGTGGAATGTGTTTCCAAGCCAGTGGCAATCAAAATGACATTCTAACCACAAACCATGCCAGCCGTTAACACGGTTTTGTGTGATCACAGGCAGCCCAAGCTTTGAATTAATATTAAGAACTGATTTATAAGACTTTCTATGGGAAAATGTTGACTTTGTGAAACTGCTTAATAATTTAATCAGGTATACAAAGTCTGTTTATGTTTTTATAATTGCCCATTGTTCTGCAGGTGGTTTTCTTACCAGAAGCATTTGACTACATCAGTGAGACAAAAGAGCAGTCTCTTGTCATGGCACAGCCGTTAGATGGCCCCATAATCTGTGAGATGTGCAGGTTGGCAGAAGAGCTTGGTGTATGGCTGTCACTGGGAGGATTTCATGAAAAGGTAACTTATAAAAATGTTTAATTATAATAATAATAATAATAATAGCGATGATGATAATATTAATAATAATAATAAATAATGATAATAAATAGTTACATGTATGGTATGTTCACACCAGAGTAAAAATTTCAGCAAAATATATTACTACCTGTGAACAAATTTCTCACCTTGGAAGTTTGCTGTCATGCTGAAGATTAAGCACGACATTCTTGCATTATTTTCTGGCCTGGCATTAGAGTAGAAGAATTTCCTTCTTTTTGTAAAGGTAAAGGTAAAGTGACTTTCTTTAATGAGGGTAACACCTTCAGGACAGTAATTGTGGTAACTGATACGTAAACTTGTGGCCCTTGGTGCACACTTTACCCCCCTCCCTCTGTTAGTGCTCCGTTTTACAGGTATTTAAAGCTACAGCTACATTGATCAAAGGAAAGTCAAAGCAGATGTTGGAGTCACCGAGAATTGAACTGGGGACCTCCAGCTCTGGAGGCTGTGCACTAACCAACTGAGCTATACTCGTTTCTTTTGTATGCATTTGCGCATTCAATTGGCCAACTTTGCCACAATAAAGTGAAGTCCCCAAACTCAATCCCATCTTACTTCACTGACACTTGATATCCTTAATAGTGGCTGACATGTCACTCAAAGTTTGGTTGCCATCGCAGCAGTGCAAATTGTACACATAATACCTGACGGAGTGTCCAGTAATTTTGATACAGCAAAAATTTTTCCACATTGACTAATCATTATTTTGAAGGTCAGAATATTCGTTAGTTTTGTTATCAATAAAGTGTATTCAGATGTACAAGCAAATCATACTGTGCAGGCCTGTACTCAGGAGGATGACTGTCATGGGTGTGTACATGACCCCCTACTACACAAAAAGGTCAATTTACTTGATGAAATTGTGATTGTCAATTTAGACTCTTTTTTCTATCAAATCACCTCTAAAATGAAAGAAATGGTCTCCTAGACAAACTAAATTTTGAAAACTTTCCATGGGAACATGGCCCAGGAATACCTATGTGCTCACACCTCCCCACAATGAAGCATGCATACAGGTCTGCTGTGCTGTTAGTTATGGAATGGAACACCCTCACTGCATATAAGGTTAGATAAAATTAATTTGGGTACATGATCATCAAATGTTTGTATGGTAGTTGTGTTTTGTTTTTCTTTTGCTGTCAGGTTGTATAAAGAAGGCTGATGATTCAACCATTAGCCCTTTGTCAGAGCAAAATAACAGATGGTTAATTGAGAAAATCAAGGGTTAAATTTAAGATGTGGATCCAAAAGTCAAAATAAACCATGACAATTGTTGCACTCAATCAATTAAGGAAAAAAATTAAAAGTAGTAGGCTTTAATTGAAAATTGTTCGTTGACTCTATTTATTTAGGAACTAAAGTGGCAATTTTGACATTGGATCCTACTGTATATGTGCAACAATTCTGCAAATTTGTAGGTGCTCATCTGAAAGGCCTAAAAACTAAAGTGTGTAGCCACTGGTTTAGAAAGTAACAGGACTGCCATAGTCATTGAAAAGTCAGGGAAAGCGAAATTTTTCAAGTTCAGGGAAAAGTCAGGTGGAATTTTGCATTGGGTCATGGAAACAGAGGTTGTACATGTACCTGTTGTTGAAAGAAGCACTGCAAATTTGGCCTCATGTCATGAACTACATGTACACATGCAAATTCTCTTCTGTATTCTTCAAGATGCAGAAGCCAAAAAAGAAGAGAAGTCAATTACAACCAGATGTGTGAATTCCAAAGTTAGTGTATTGTGTTGTTACAGAAGTTATCAAGCAAGCTGTTAGAGCGCTGCCCACAACAGTATTTGGTAGTTCGTAATCTCTTATGCTTCGATTCAAAACTTATTGCCAAGACTCCACAATCAGCAGTCTTAAAGTGTTCATTGAAATCTGTTGCAGCAACGTATTACCAAGAAGTTGAGGTAAGACTGTCCTTCAGCAGTGCAAATCCTTAAGTGCAGAAACACCAGAAATAATTTTCTTTATTTGTATCAGAGGATGGAACTCGTTCCTGTATGAAAAGGTCGGTGACAGGCCTGAGTGTGCAGATTTGTGGCAAACCACAAAAGAAACGTTTCTGCTATACCATGTCCAATCATCTGTGAAACGGGGTTTTTCAGACAACAGTGACATTTTGCTGACTAACATGAAAAAGGAGACCCAGGTGTACTCTCCGCAAGCACATAATGGTGCGTGCATGATAAGAACGTTGATGTGCCATTAGAGGACGAGTTGATGACAAAGAAACTACAATCTACTTGAGTCCTGTAGGTGTGCCAGGATCATCAAGA
This sequence comes from Bergia puertoricense, assembly GCA_026167885.1. Taxonomy (NCBI): domain Eukaryota; kingdom Metazoa; phylum Cnidaria; class Anthozoa; order Zoantharia; family Parazoanthidae; genus Bergia; species Bergia puertoricense. The sequence goes on from JANSTQ010155240.1 coordinate 4,080, forward strand.
TGGGAAAAAGAAACATGAGTAGGTTCGCAAAAAGAAAAGAAAAGAAGTGCGAAAAAGCTGCATTCTGCTAAGCAAAACAGGTGGAAGCGGGAAAAATATAGCAGAGGAATTAGTCAAAGAAGCTGGTCATCTTTGTCATGAGTATGAGAAAAAAAAACAATGGAGTTTGATGCTGAACTGCCTAAAGTTCAATTCCCTGCGTACCAAGTCACAAGAAAAACGTAAAGACATTAAAAATAAGGATACGTAATTATTTAACATCTTCACAGAAAAAATGAAAAACATTTGAAGTTGACTGTTGTCTGTATATTCTCTGCGCAAACTGTGATGATAATGTAAGGTTTACAGTGTAAATTTGCTGTAGGCCAATGAAAAGTCAGGGAGTTCTTTTCGTGCTGATGTGTGGCAACCTGACTGAAAGGTCTGTTTCACTGTATTTTTAAGTCAATAAATTGTAGAGAAAATAATCGCCTAATCTTTGGCTAGTTTCTCAGTACGATTAACAACACGTTTTTAGGTTATCCATTGTGTGTTTTCGAATTAGTTAATCAATGATGGAGCAATGTATAGTTTTGAACACTGAAAATGTTTGAAAGCGCTGTCTCAGTCTTGTTGTATTATTTACATGTATATACCTATTTTTAAAATTTCCAGGACACAAGTAGAGAAGATAATAAGATTTCTGTAGCCCATGTGATGATCAGTGATCAGGGGAAAATTGCTTCGGTGTATCGCAAGTGTCATCTTTTCAATGTGGATATCACAGGCGGACCAAGCCTTAGGGAGAGTGATTATGTTATAGCAGGAAAGGAGATCATTAGTCCCGTGCCAACACCAGTCGGAAATGTTGGGCTTGCTGTTGTATCCTTTATTAAACACTCCATTTTTTCTGTGAAATCTTGCTAAGACCAGTTGAGAGGCTTAACTACATGTATTGTACCATTGGACAAAGGTATTACTACGAGTTGGGTTTATTGTGTGTTAACTGTATGATCCATACTCCATTAACAGTAAAATGTGTGTTTTCTTCGTATCACACTTCAACAAAGAAAAACTATAGAATTTAGACCGGGAACTGTTTACAAGAAAGATACAGTGTAATGACTGTGACGGCGTTTGCATCGGCGAGACAGGCAGGTATATTTATATAGCGCATTTTCCATGTGAATATGCTCAAATGCGCTTTACAAAGTATGCTATTCCACTTCCCAGCATGTTGGTACTCATTTTACCGACCTCGAAAGGATGGAAAGTTGAGTCAACTTTGGTGGAATGAAGCTCATCGAAATATTCAACCCCCGACGGTGCCGGGGATTGAACCCGGGACCTCATAGGTGGCAGTCTGAGATCTAACCGACTGCGCTAACTTTCCCACCACCAAACAACATTGCTAATATTACAGAAAGACTGGACATGACAGTGACTGCATGGGATTCTACACGATATCTGATATACTCTTCTAACCACAATAATTTAAGACTTTGTACGCTTGAAAGCTAATTACGAAACTAGAAACAAATCCTTTAAAACGTTGTAGGACTCCACTGACGGAAAACGAGAGACTTATACAAGACACAAAACGGGCCGCACACAAACAAAACTGCCGCTTAAACTTTGCTAAAACTGTTACTGAAAATGCTGGTACTGGCACTGCTGCAACATGCCTCTCGGTTGCAAACGTCGGGGTGACAATATTGAAGTATTTGTTTAGCACTATCACATGTATACAACTGGTTTCATAAATGTTGTCTTGTTCATTGTACACATGTACATACTATTTTGCATACAGTAAGATTGTGTTTTGATATCAAAAACTATTTTGTTGTCGAAATTTAAGCTTTTTCAATCAGGAACTTGAATTTTTCCATCGATTTTGCCAACCCACAATTCCTCTAGGTCAGAGTTTGTAACAGTAGACCAAGACAATAATTATTTAACAACTGAGTATCATCATTGATGCTTTCCGTCTCTGTCGTCAGCTTATTCCTTGCCCCAGGTAAGATTCAGTTCAGCGAGCTCGGCCGTTACTGTTCTACGTCAGGTTTCTTCAGGTACCCTCGTTTTCGTCTGCCAGGTAGCATCCATTGTAGTGCAACTTTAGAAATTCTAAAGATGTGGTCAACCCAGCGCAAACGTCGATGTTTTATCTCGTGAACAATACTAATACAGCCTGTCTTTCTTGGACATCCATTATGGAAGGATTTGTCTTTTCCATTTTTCCTTTCGCTGTCCGCTAACACTTTAGCTGTGTATAGATACGGTGTATTAATCGCTGCACGCATCTCTGTAGAAATATATTTCCTTGATTAATATTTAGTGTTACGACATGAGGTTCCCCGAGATGTCCCTCATGTTAGCTCAACAGGGAGCAGATATATTGACATTCCCGTCAGCGTTTACCCAGGTTACTGGCCTCGCACATTGGGAGGTACAGTACGGCATGTGATTCTTAATGAAGCAGATTCCTTGGCGCAAAGGTCTTTGGCCCACTGAACTTTTGTTCTTTTATAAGGGACTCGATGGGTCATAAAGTATTCAACACGATAGATTATCGAAAAAACGGCTCTATTACATTGTATAATCAGTAAAAAAGGATCATTAACACCTGAAAATTCAAAATTTTTTGTTCACTGTGCATAAGTGCTGTATTATGTACCACTATCTAATCCTTTTTTGAAGGGGGGAGGGAAGGATGGGAGGAGGGGGAGCTTGATACAGAGCAGGGCTTATAACTTGTATTGTTTACCATAAATGGGGTATTGTAAGGGAATGGTGAAGATTTTTGCATAATGATCCGTGATTTGACCAGAAATTGAAGCTAGGCGTCTACTAATTTGGAACACTGTGAAATCAAAGTTGTTGAATATCTAAAATCTAGATTATATCTTATTTGCTTTTGCATTTGTAAAATGTAAAAGAAAAAGAAAAGGGAAAGAATACGTGAGAATACGTTCATATACTCTTTTTTTAATGATCAATAGAAATCCTGAGTTTATGTGGAGAAACGACCAATTTTTAACATTATTAGGAATAGGTGCTCATTCTAATCCTGCGATTGCCACAGCTACTCTTTGACGTGAATTACCTTACAGGCATTGTTGCGGTGCCGGGCTATTGAAACTCAGTGCTATGTGGCTGCAGCAGCACAGACTGGCAAACACAATTTAAAGCGACAGTCATATGGCCATGCCATGGTAAGCTTTCAAAACCCTTCTTGATACATGTATATGGTGATTCTTTGTCTTTTTTCTGTGAGCATCCTGCAGCTGTCCGTCTTGACAAGGTGTCCGTCTTGACGAGGTGTTTGAACCAAATTATTAAGTTTTTAAAATAGCGCAGGGGGGCATCGATATTATTACTAGGTTTTTCTCAGCAGCGGCGAGGGTTGTATTCGAACAGCAGTGGTAAAAGGGGTATATTCAGACAGCTGGGGACAAAAGGGGTACATTCCAACAGCTTGGGACAAAAGGGGTATATTCAGACAGCTGGGGACAAAAGGGGTATATTCAGACAGCTCGGAACAAAAGGGATATATTCAGACAGCTGGGTACAAAAGGGGTATATTCAAACAGCTGGGGACAAAAAGGGTACATTCAGACAGCTGGGGACAAAAGGGGTATATTCAGACAGCTGGGGACAAAAGGGGTATATGCCAACAGTTGGGGACAAAAGGGGTATATTCAGACAGCTGAGGACCAAAGGGGTATATTCAGATAGCTGGGGACAAAAGGGGTATATTCAGACAGCTGGGGACAAAAGAGGTATGTTCCAACAGCTGGGGACAAAGAGGGTATATTCCAACAGTAGGAAGGCAAAAAGGGTACATTCAGACAGCTGGGGACAAAAGGGGTATATTCAGACAGCTGGGGACAAAAGGGGTATATGCCAACAGTTGGGGACAAAAGGGGTACATTCAGACAGCTGGGGACCAAAGGGGTATATTCAGATAGCTGGGGACAAAAGGGGTATATTCCAACAGCTGGGGACAAAAGGGGTATATTCCAACAGCTGGGGACAAAGAAGGTATATTCCAACAGTAGGAGGGCAAAAAGGGTACATTCAGACAGCTGGGGACAAAAGGGGTATATTCCAACAGTAGGAGGGCAAAAGGGGTATGTTCAGACAGCTGGGGACAAAAGGTGTGCATTCCAAGACATTTCCTTTGTAAGGTTACGTTTCTTACATCTTTCTTAATTAGAAGAATCCGTCCTCCTCTGCTGGCTATGGTTATGCGGAAGAGTTAAAGCCTGATTTAGCTTAATTCGTTTTCCTCTAGGTAGTAGACCCTTGGGGCTGTGTTGTTGCCCAGTGTCACGAGGGAACAGACATGTGCATCGCTGAAATTGACCACAAATATATACAAAAGGTTCGCACAGGGATGCCCATATGGAATCATCGGAGAACAGACCTGTATGGAACGTTTAGTACAAAATAGAAGACCCCTGTCACAGCTTTCATGCGGTGTCAGATCACAAATGAAGAGAAACACACATGTACATCTAAACATGAATATCTATAAATCGCTGGGATTGTGTTCAGAGAGTCTTGGCCATATTAACTCCTCGGGGAACACAGACCAGAATGGGACGCTCTTGGAGTTGGTGAAACATAGTTCGACTTGAAACGGATCGAAATGTTTGTTCTGGAACGGAATCAGACTGCAAGTTACGCCAGTACTGAGTAAAAGGTACAATTTAGGCAAGTGGATTGGTTGGATATGTCAACTGATTCGTACTTCCGATACGCCGATGTTTTGACTGCACTTTCATTCCAGAATGAGGGCTTTAAATAACGTTCTCAAACTCATTAATTATTCATGACATTTCGGGCGTCAGGTGGATGAGTCTTGAAACTGTGTCAAACACTCGTTTGAATGTTTGAACCAATTTCAAACCCATGGGATAAATATTTCTTAATCAACATATTCATAAAGAACTCTTTCATTCATTCAGTCATTAGAAGTTATTTCATAAACCCGTGTATCGTGTTTGAAGGGGCGTTCCAAGAACTTCAAAACAATAAAAACCCTCGGCCGAAGAGGCCTCATACATTCATGTCTCGGTGTCTGGGACCCCCCTTCAAACACTCGCACTCGTTTTGGAAATATAACTACAATAAAATTTGTTTTTCGTACTGTAATGAAAACCATACCGTACACAACCGTACCCGTACAGATATTAAAGTTCCCATGGAGATATTTAGTTTATACACGAAAAACCTACAGAATTTAAAACTGCAGCCGTTCCTAAATAAGATTAGTTCAAAGTAATAATGTCTTAGCCTCATTGGCGCAGTTGACGCTGTTCTTCTTCTTAGAGTAAAATGTTATTTAAAACAAAAACTTTAGTTGCCCGAGACGGGTTTGAACCGATGTCCCCCGGAATACTAGTGAAGTATGATCACCGCTACACTATCGAGACAACCATGTTGGCAGCAAAGCTGTTCAACGATATGACGTTGTCTGGCGTCGTTAGTCAATCCTCCCGCAGTTTTCCTCTCCCTTTCTAGTTTCGCAGTCGCCAGCTTTAGTTATCGATATATATAATCATAATGTTGTTATATCGGTACATGTAATGTTGTTATAACACAAATAATGTTGTTAAATACTGTAAAATTCCGAATATAATTCCCTCCCGGATATCGACCCCACCGATTTGGAGACACAGAACTCCTTCCAATCATAAGCCCTTACCTGGATGCAAACCCATCGGTTTATATTTGGAGAAAGGCTTAGAGTTAGTTTTAAAGTAAACATAAACCAATGTATTAACTGTGCAGCTGTATTATAGAAACAGAAAACGAGTCTGCGCGCTATGTTGAGTTATAGAAGCACGCGGGAATTAGTAAGTGCGCGAGAGAAGTTTTGGGATAGCACGAGGCGGAGCCTCTATCGGGAACTACAATATGTCACCCCAGCCAATCTGAAGGCGAGCTATATCTACTTTATAATTTGGTTTAAATACGGTTAACAAGAGTATTGCCAGTTATTCCGAATCTTTGATGACAATTACAATTGCCATTTCACGTGTTTACGTATGTTTGCAGTCATTTTAAAGTTGAAGGTTCTTAGTCGCATAGTTCCATCCGGTTATAAGCGCAACCAAACGCAAATTTCCCGCCGAATTCGTAAGCCCACTCCGAATATGAGCCGATAAAAAAGTGTTTTGAAAGCTATAAGCCCACGAGCTTATATTCCGAAAACTATTGTAGCAAACGACGTGGTCTGTTTTATGAGTCAGTGAGTCAATGAGTCGCGAGTCATGAGTCAGTGAGTCATGAGTCGCGAGTCGTGAGTCAATGTGTCAACTGGAAAAAATGGTAACTCTCGAATGCATACACAGAGACGGCAATTATTCTACGTTCTTCAGACCAATGACGGTCTAGCCTCGGTCAGTCTCCGCACGCCACGGGCGATGGGAAACGTTTGTTACGAGTCGAGTATCGCCGAGGTATTTAAATGACACAAAATAACTCAAACCTTTGTTGATGTGTGTTGACTTGTGCTCACAAAGCTCAATTTCACATATTAACCTTTCCTGCAAGCCGCAATTGGATATTCTGCGTTTGTTTTGAAGTAAATTTTCTCTCGCAACTCGAGCCTCGATTTTCTTTTCATTGTAAACTTAGCCCCAGGCCGCAAAAACAAACCTGCACCACGCAGCACATTTGGAGAATGGACCTCTTTTATGCGGACTGTACGGTGGCCCACAAGTGCACTCCGAATTCAAAAACGCACTCCGAATTCCAAAAGCTCACTTCGAATTCCAAAAGCTCACTCCCAATTCCAAAAGCTCACTCCCAATTCTAAAAGTTCACTCCGAATTCAAAAAGCTCACTCCGAATTCTAAAAAGTCACTCCGAATTCCGGAGGGTTTAATCACAGGTTACAGGTTACAGGTTGCAGGTTACAAGTTACAGGTTATAGGTTTTAGGCTGAAAAATATTCTGAAATAAAAATTCAAGAAAACATTTAAATGCACTTACTTTGAAGTTGATTTTAAAAGTTGCTACTGCCAGCGCTTGCGATGACTGGATGAGCTCCCACAGAATCCCATTCAACGAGAGAGTTTTAGCCGGTTGTCTGCAGCTGTTCATGCCATTGATTTCCATCGATCGACTGACACAAATTCCAAACAATTATGCAAAAATCCATAAAGCCCAAGAATATATGAAGACTTTGATCCGAACGCGTTTGAAAATTAATTTATGAAGCCATTTTTCCTCCTTCCTTGCCGTTCG
>JANSTQ010155262.1:0-11317 GCA_026167885.1 Bergia puertoricense
CTAAATGTAATACGGATTTGGTCCTAAATGTAATAAAGGTCCTAAATGTAATACGGATTTGGTCCTAAATGTAATAAAGGTCCTAAATGAAATAAAAGTTTGGTCCTAAATGAAATAAACGTAAAAACTTACGCTTTCCTCGCTTGTAGTTTGTGTCGACACAATACATGAAATAAGCTGCATAAATCTGATCACCACACAGTGTTTGGACAGGAGCTCCGTTCCAGTTCGATTCGCTAACCTTGCAGTTGGAACAAGGACTGTTGATAGTGGTCGTTGGTCCGGCATTAGATTTTGTGACCAGGATTAGGACGAGAAGGGCAGTGGTTAAAAAGACAAGCAGTGCCTTTGGAACCATCTGCAAGAAAAATATGACAGAACATGAAACATCACCATCGGGTACATGTACAAAGTGAAGAACTCGCATGATCAACCTGCTGCATTTTCAAAGTAAACATTCCAAATTTTATGAAAGCAAAACGAATTGCCTTTTTATGGATTTTGACAACGCGTTTAACTCTAGTATATACCACTACGACTGAAATGCCCCCCCCCCCTCCCCTCCCTCCTTCCCTCCTACTACCGTTTCTTTCGTGTTGTTGTTTGGTGGAAAATAATAATAACAACACCAAGTTTTGTGACTTTTCCACACATTTTATGGCATTTTGTTGAGGAATTACATTTCTGGACGCCCGAGTTAAGAACACCTATAGCTATGGTTCGTTAAATTACAAATTTGGAAGAAGAGCTACATCTTGGTCAAAAATAAATGTATCCAATGTCGTACGATTTAGAACAAGGCAGTTTTGAAAAATAAGGTTTAACTTTGCAAAAGGCTGATTTGTGATTTGTTAGAAGTTTAGGGCCATGGCAGCAAAATTTTAAAAAGACACTCAAAACTTCGATATGTCTCTGTCAGTACGCAAGTAAGCTCGCGAAACAGATTGTTTGCAGTTTTCCCTCTCTGTCGTTATCATGTAATCGTTTTGCGCGAACGGCAAGACCAGCAATCAGTTCAGTGCCGAAATTTTAGAGTCCTTCTGTATACTGAGTTGTAACTAATTATGGGAAATTAAACATTTCGTCTCTTGGGGCTAAAATCTGGAATTCAATTCGGGAAAATTTTAAATTAAGTCTTGTCACTGCTTCAAGAAACTTGTTCGTTTTTGGATGAATATGGTAAAAAGATGTTTAAATCAGTACCTCTTCTCCGCAACTCTTTTCACATTTAGTTTTTCCTTTGTTCATGTGTTCGTTTTTTGTTTGTTTTTGCAGAGTTTCTTCAGTTGATTTTGTATTGTTGCTTTCTGTTTTGTACCTGACATTTCTATAACAAATTTACGCTTGGCCTACCCATTTAGTTTTTAATATTGCTATTTCTAAATGGCTGGCGCCTATCCACTAGATATTGTTCATTTTAGACATAGTTTCAATTGTATTAACTAAGGAGTGCCAATAAAGTTGTTGTTGTCCGTCTGTCTGTCTGTCTGTTTTGACCGTGCAGCTCACAGCCTTCTTTCTGACAAATCTACATTGTTTGCTTAGTCTGGTTAAAGTGCATTTTTTGTATACTATACAGATTATCTACAAAGGTATCCGGCTTCTTTTCCAAATTTTCCAGGATAGATATACAGAGACATTCCTTCTCCTGAGTGGGTGTACGATTATGGAATCAAATCCCAGCTCATGTAAGAAACTTTTCCAAGAGGGCCTTTAAGAAATTATTTCCGGCGAAGATTATTCAGAATTTAGAACTAAACGGGTATTGCAATACCAAGGCTGTTTCAAGACATAAAATTTGCCAGTAGATACGCATATAGCTCAGCTTTCTTCTTCTTCTTTTCTTTTCATACTGATTATTATATTTAAATAGACTAATATATTTCTATTTCTATTCATATATTTAGATAATATATTTACCTGCTTCGACTAGCAGTAAGCTATTTGCAGGGTAACTATGTAACTTTTAAACATTTTTGATATGAGGAATATACTTAAACTAGTACCCGAACTCCAACTGTTTCTTACCACGATTTGTTTTTGTAAAATCAATGCAATGCAAACTTGTTAACAAGACGAACTTTCTGTTCAAAATACCAGCTTCGCAAACAGCAAGTCAGCTATGTTTCAAACTTCAGTTGTAGTCAGATACAGGTCTTTACTGAGCAGCTCAGCCCTGCTAGCTTATTTACTGAACTTGCATTTGCCCCGAAAATCCGAAAGTCAATTAAATTAAGCTCAAAGCAAATCGTTTAAAAAGAAACATTCTGAATAGCTGCGATCAAACTGTGTTTAATTGTTCGGCCGGCAACTTATTGTTCCGCCGTCATAGATAATCACGACAGGAGTCAGATAGTTTAACAGTATTTAATCAAGTACAATAATTATATCTCCATTAAATGACGCAAAGTAGAAATTGTCGGCTTTGTGTAAAAGATTTTCTTCTGTTTTATCTCCTCTGGTACCAGGAGAGTAAAGTCCCGTGAGCTGTCTCGGCATCTTTTGCCATCACGGAAAGTTTACAGTAGCAGGTCGCCAATTTGTCTTTCATAACTGTGGCTGTGAAATTAACTAAATAAATCAATATATTTAACTAGTGAATTTTGTTGCCTTTCCCAAAACCAGTAAACCCAAAAACATGGCACAGGTGGAAAAACAATGATCATGCCGCAAAATATTTTAAAGGGCTGAAAGATTTACCAGAATCCTTAGCGAAATTAAAGGACGTTATTATAACGTTGGTCGGTCGTTACATTGGCCTTTCGTTAGGAACCAGCGGTTTAAACTGACAAACACCGTCAGTCTGCCATGTGACTTGCTACAAATATCCTTAATTTCTGACTCTTTTGTTTGTTTCGGGATTGAGATGTTCAGATCGAGTTCGATTCATGTTTCATTACTAACTAATACCGGATGACTTAAAATCATGTAACACACACATACAAGTAAATTAAGCTCAAAGTTGAAATCTAGAAGTGTCTCACAGTTTTGTAAATTACTTTGCTTTTCGGTTTGTTCTTTGCTCGAATTAAGGGTGTGAGATTTGAAATAGAGTCCCAATTCTTGAATAAACTGGAGCGTCTCTTTTCAAATGAAACAAATCAATCCCACTACTCCCCCCTCCCCTCCCAAAAAATACCCCCAAGAAGTAGAAGAAGTAGAAGTAATTTGTATCAACATTGTGACTAACCCTTTTAATGTTCTCTTTACTGTTGTCCAACCGACCAAACATTTTGAAGGTTACAGCAAATATATGAGGGAAAACTTGAACCATTTATCATCAAATGTTCATCCGGTTTACATCAATCATTCATTGTCAGGTGTCATTCCTTTGAGTTCGCCCTAGCTTGAAATGCCTTTTAACAGTAACACTAATAAAACTTAAGATAGTTTTACAAAAACTGAACCGGCAGGGCTAATTTCGCAGACTGTAAAATGTTTTGGTCGCATTTTCAGTTCATTATTTTTCAATTGAAATAAGCACCTTTACCTTGTACACAATTTAAAACTTTAAAACCAATACACACTGGTTTTACTTTTGTCTGCCTAAAAAGTATTTCAGATTTGTTTTGTCGTCTTCCACTTCCTCAAACAACGATCAAATCCAACGAAGAAGAACGGTAAAACTGATATGGATTGCACAAACGTCATGAAACTTTACGACTGATGTTTCTTCAAGCGTGTAGTTTCTGATTCAATAAAAGGCGAGAATTTATAGCAAAGGCTGAGGTCAGTTTGGTTTGTGCAATAGCAACTGCAGTCTTTATCCTCTTTAAAGAAACACAATATGAGCAATTAACATACTGGAGGCACCAAAAGCGGGTGTTTTCCTATAAAGTTACCGTACGAGTGTTGCCGTGTCTGAAGCCTTGCGGGCTCATTTATCACACGAACTTACTTTTTGTGCAATACATCTCGCCATCAGCCTTTATTCAATCTAATTTGATCTGAACTGAACTGAACACGTGGACTTTTAGTGTGCACTGTATTTGTCTATTGGAATAGAAGTAGTGATAAAGATGTCGTCTTTCAGCCTGCCCCTAATTTTACAAAGAAAGGAAAGTAATTACCCTTTTAATCTGTTAGACCCGGTAATGAATGTGTGTAGTTCAACTCGTTACGAATATGATGAGTGTTTTTATCTTTTATCAAAACAAGCAATTTTGATTTAAAAATTTCATTTAATTATCAAGTTGAGTGCTTTTATTAAATTTCGCACATTTTCTGCCAGTCAAGTTGACTGTAGTACACAGAGTTGTCAATATTCAGTTGCAAGGTATTATGCAAGCTACATGAAGGTAGAATAAATCGATAACAACTTTTAAATACTCGGTATGTTAGCCCTCAAATCTTTTTAAAACCAACCTTTTTCTAACAGGCAAAGTACCCTACTGATTAAGATATCTAATTTAAACAGATTGTTTCGAGCTTGTATACTGATGGCTTTCGCAGTAAAACAAAAAAGTGAAAGTCAAGGATCTAACTACTACCTTTTCATAAACAGTCTATGATGATATATCCAAAGATTAGTAAAATGATAGGAATACAAGACAAACCTTTTACAGAACCTTTGTCGGACTATGCAAAGTTCTTTGACCTCTTATTTTCCAGCAGGGACCAACAAACAAGTGTCTTTAAATTGTATTTCTTCGTGCTCACAGCTTCAACGCGTCCGCTTTTATGAGCTGTCTAATCCACAGTCTTATCTTTTACAGTCTTGCTGCCTCTCAGAAGCAATGATATGTAAGAAAAGTCACTTACAAGAGACAGCTCGCATTAGTGTAAACTCGAGAGCTTTGTGTATTTGACTAATTAAACTAGATTGCAAAGGATATATTCCGGACGCAGTTATGTCGTATATATGTCAGGTCTTCAAAGACCCGTCTAGGGTAAAACCGTTTGCACAGGCGGCGCCAATCAGATCGCCTTTCATACCATATCGTTTACATGGTATTTGTCTTTCCGTTTCAACTGAGCTGGGGCCTTCTGTCCTCGTTTCTCCTATCGAAAATCGGTTGTTTTCGTGTTTTTATTTGCTAGTGTGGGAAGTCAGAAGCGACCGTCAGGTTGCGTTCAATTGAGCCCTCATCGGACTGGGAAGATTTCTAAACACTCTCGCCAAGCAGTAAAAATTATGATGATTATCCAAATTAAGAATTAGAAATAGAACATACATCTCTTGTATCCTTTAAACAATAAAATAAGCATACTGCTCGCTTGAAGAGATCGAAGATTTTATTTCTCATATTCCTGAATACAATCGCACCCTCAACTAATATTTTTGAATATAAAATAAATTTTCAAAAATTGATAAACATAGTTCTAAATATCGCACTCAGAAACACATCATTCAGACAAAATAGATAAAAAACCAAGATTCGAAGTTTACTTTTCATGTCTAAGGAATTTCATATAAATTTGGCCTAAAGTAGTTGAAAGTGTTTCACTCCAGTGAGACATTTACTGACCAATCAATTACCGTCTCTTAATGTTCTGCCGATCTAATACATTACCGCACATTGTTTGCCTTGAATATTTCGGTAAAAGCTTCTTTCCTGCTCATGGATCGTGTGAAAGTCAAAGCTCAAACAAACAAACAAACAGTATTCACCCAATCTTCGGAGTAAACAAAATATCGCTATCTAATGGGAATATAACTATTATCAGTTCATATTTAATGCTTTTAGGTCAATCAATCTAAATCTAAATCTGATTTCTTGTACACCGTACTAAAAGGACCGGGGGGGGGGGGGTTAATGGTATACTAGATATTGTATTATTGCAGCAAAGGTGTTTGTGGTATAGATATTTGGAGCAATTAAATAACAGACGTTAGTTCATTGTGTTTCCAGTATGGGATTTGCGTTATATACCAGCAGTTGAGCTGATGGAATGATGGAAAATTCAAATTTGCTGTAAAAGCTATAAATCGTTTGTTTTGTTGTAAACGAACTCTTCACAGAAGGCACGAGAAAAAAGGGAACCATAAATGAGAAAAAAAACACTAATACGATTCTTCGTTACCAAACCTTGTGAAGTAGGAAATTATAAATGTGATATTTACAAAGTTAGCTCCATAATCCATACATATTTTAATAAATCTCATTTAGACCTTCACCAATTTTGGTAAAGACACGAAGCCGCATTTACACTATAATCTGGATATTTAGTGAGGCTCAGCTAAAAATGACATACCCGCACTAAATTTAAGATTATGCTAATTGCGTATTTTGTGTGACCTACCGACCAAAAATCCAGTGTAGTACAAATCGGGCTATATTTAACAAGCACGAATGAATTTATTTCCTGCGTTCAAATTTACCTGTTAAGGGCGTAAAACTAAAGACAAATATTTACTTAGTTCTTCAGTAAGGTCAATAGTTTGAATGGATTTTTAAAAGTTGTTAAGTATTTCTCGCGTGCCCGGATGCGATTACGACACCAAGACAATCAGACCCCCAACAGATCAATAAGTAGCACAGGAAACAGACAGCCGCACTGCGCAAGCGCATTACGCGACCTCTTCAAATTTTGCCCTTCATACGGGTCCAATTTCCCTAATTTAATTTTAAAGAGAAAATCTGTTTTTTAAAACGCAAACACAACTTTTTTTCTTGACGATAACATACTTGCCTTGAGTTGTTGCAGAGAATTAAATCAGTGGTGGGGCTGCGTCGTCTCGTGGTTTATTGAGCAAGCTACCATTAATACTCGGTAAAAGATATCAAACAACAACAACAACAACAACAACTGCCTCTAACAGCGATTCATTTAGAGGATGACTGAAACGCATTACGGTTATGATATTTAGTTAAAGTATTACAAATAGCCCCAGTATGAATTGTTCATTCTTAACCCTTTTCGTTAAAATGTTTTTTTGCCCAAGTTCATTGTTTTGATCAGGATACTTTGAGTGATTCGTCAGAATGGAACAGTCGCCCGGATGCTGCTCTTTTCAGTACTGAAGGACAGTTGTACCTCGCTATTTCGAACTCGGTTGTTTCGAATTCCCCGTTATTTTGAACTAATATTCGTTTCCCTTGGTTTTACCCTACCTTTTTGGAGTCATTTTACTTCGTTTATTTCGAACTCGGTTATTTCGAATTCTCCGCATTTTCGAACTCATTTCTGTTTCCCCTGGACTGGATTCTACCCCTTTATTTCGAACTCTAATTACAAAGCTGACTGACAAACATCAGAAGGTGTCAGAACACAGTGTGACAATAGTTTTATTCATTGTCTACAGTATGGATTGCTCAATCCGCCGGTCCCGTATAAAACAAACAACAGCTAGGGCGTCCTTAAATACAGATTTCTGAAATCGGAAATTTCAAAATCAACAAACAATAGACAGTTTTTTAGTTTCCGAGGGACTTTTGACTGATAATGCAGTTTAGATTGTTGCTATCGTTTTACGCTTCTTAAGACAGTTCGTTAAGTTTACGTTTTGTTGAAGAAAAAACTTTTAAATACTTTGGAGGATGTCCCCAGACAAGAATGAATGCACAATATTTTGAAATTACAATAAAGCCATACCAGCATAGAGTATTTAATGCTGAACCGGTTATTTCGAACCCCCGCTATTTCGAACTATTTTCTCTTTCCCTTGGGACTTCGAAATAACGGGGTTCAATATCAGGTAGCAGGTATAGCAGACTATGGATAGAGAGGACTGCTTCCTTCCAGGGCGAATATATATTTATCTTACTGCAAACGTACACAGCTTGTAATAAAGTAATTGAACTGTTCAAAGCAGTCTAGTACCACTTACTCTCGGACTATCAGAATAACCAAGTCAGTGAATATTGATACCACAATAGGATGTAGCTTCATGTTTTTATCAAACGCGACCTTGCACGCTGAGCACAACTTGTCTGGGAAACTCTCACGGCTCTTCCGAACTGTGCTGTTTTTGAAGGGGCGTTTGCACTGCAGGCTGTCATTCTTTCTTTGAAGTATCACTCACAACGCTGAAAACTTCTTTGTCACTCGGAGGTTTCTCAGTTGTTTCATTCACAAGTTCATCAGTTCCCGCCTCAAACGCACCTGATGCTGCTCGTTTCCGCATGTTTATGTCCTTTATCGGTACAGTGAACTAACTCTTCAATACGCACTGGGACAGTTTGATTTCCTGATCAAGCATGGCACAAATATACAGCGAAGCGCCACTGGAGCGACAGGGAATTTTGACCTCTCGTATTCAGGAAAACAACCATGTTTAGCTCTACCATTGAACTGAACACACAATGTACCTTGATTAAAGAAAACTCATATGACAAGCCGAAGACTCATAAACCGACAGCTAGGAATGAGCACACTTCTAGATTTTAAAAAAAAAAAGAAAACCCGAAAACAATCTGAACTGAAATTTGCCCAAACTTATTTGACTGGAACAAGCCGAGAACAATCGCATGTTTAGGCTCGAGAGTTTTCTTTCGTTTTTGTCCGACGTGGATTGAAATACAACACCCGATGCAGCCGCCTCATTTCCCCTCCCTCGTTGGATTTCTCTATCATATTCAGTGTATGAAAAAAACTCTGAGCGTTTTGCCGCTTTTTCATAGAGTAAAGCACCCGTTTTCAAACTCAGTCTCACTTATCGTCATTGTCACTGATGTACTACATATGTTAAAATGCTGTAAATGCGCAACAAATGCTGATAATTTTGACCGGCAGACCGATCAGTGTAACGACGGAACGTCTATATGAGAATTATTGCTTTTCAAACAAACGCAAAATTAATACTTGATTTAAAATTTGAAAGTTAAAAAAAACTTTGCTTTTAAGCAAAAAAACCCCAAAACCTTTAAAAAAACCTTCGCTCAAAACCTGGCCAGAGGTCGACCTTTTATCTGAGGTGTTACGAGCGAGGTCTCTCCTCTGGCACCGAGGAAAAACTTAAAAATATAACAATAGAACGTCTCTCAGGCTATTATCAGTTTTGCTTTGTTGCCATATTACTAAATTGAGAGAATCAAATCGTTTTTAAATCCTTCTTATATTAAAGGATTAGATTTTAAAAGTTCAGTAAGTTTGTGACTGAAGCATTTCTACAATGTTTTATCAGTATCAACACAATCATTTGCTTTTGAAAAAATGAAAATAGGACAGCGCTTCTACATCTGTTCTATAAAAGTCAATTTTTAATAGAAAGCCTTTGAATAACATATTTTTCTCTTCTGTAAACTGAAATGGGATTTTTCCAGACAATGTGACGTGGAAGGAAAAGAGGCAAACGGTATACAATTACAAATACTTGATTAGTGGTCATTCTTTATGCGATTTCCAGAGTACGGCGGCAGAGCAACTTTCAAGGAATTTGTCTATAAAAACTAATAGTTTGTTTTAACTTTTAACAAAGGTGCATTTACATTCGCTCATTTGGCTCAATAATTGAACAGCGTCAGAAAACCGATACAGTCTACATGAAAAAGAAATATCTGTTTAAATTACTTAAATACTGTTAGTAAAATTTCTCAAAGGTTCGAAAAGAATCAACAAAGAAAAACTCGAAACTTTTAAAATTTAAGTAATGGACATGGAGATTAGTGATACAAAAAGAGAAACTTCCAATTATGGAACTTTTCTTTTTTAGGTATGCCAAACTACGGATAGTTTTGGGAGAATTCGGAGTGCTAAATATAAATCAACACTGAGAAGTTTCCGTGCTATTTTGTAATGGCACGAACTCGAGCTCCTGTTATGGGCATTCATACTCATCACTAATTTGTTCTTCAAATTCTTAATAAATGAGTTCCAGCCAGGAAGAACTTGGCCCAAAGCCTGACCAGTAGTCGACCTTTAGCTTTAGCTTTTTCTCCGCTGCACCCTGCGAAAACTTAATCCTGAACATCGTTTCCATATTACTGAAGAAGCTTTATTTCTAGTGCATTTCTACAGTGATCAGAGTGATTTGTCCTACACATTCAATCGCTTTTAAAATACATGACTTGCTTTTATCATGTTTAGCTATGAGTTCTATAGAAACCATCTACTTTTTTAAAAGAAAGTGCACGGTAAATGTTTCCTCTCCAAAGACTATAAATTCAAGATGGAAGCCGGTTTCTCCCCCAAAATATTGTGCTGCTGGAGGAAAAAAACTACATAAAGATTTATAGGGCTTAAAGCGACCTTCATATGCAACTTGCAAGAACAGTACATGCTTTTTTATAAGAACAATCTTATAAGAACAACGAGGCTCAAATTTGCCTAAAAATTAAGAACAACCTAAGAACAGTCGAGTCTTGGATTCCAACGCGAGTGTCTTGTTTTGGGGGGAGAACAAGTTGCACAGCTCACAGCTCAACCACAAACCAACGCAGATTTTGAAGTACAAATTCGATACATGGTACTGTTTTTCACAGGAGAATATCTATAGCGGAGAATCTAGTTTACTCGTTCATACCTGAACAAAATCCAATGTCTGCATGTCATTGTTTCGCTCTGCAACACCAGCGACAGCGATCTAGCAACGTTTGCTAAATTAAATGTCTCCAACTTCCGAAGATATTATATCAGTTTATGAGACGGCACAAGAACAATTTAAGAACAATCGAGGCTCAAACTGTGGTAAAAATTGAGAACAATTAGGCTCGACCAAACCTTACTAGTTCTTATTAAAAAAGCGTGTAACAATCTAACATTATCAATAAAAATCAATGGCTTATTTAAAGCCAACTCCTTGTTTTTCACAGGATCTTAAGTAATACTAAATAATGTTTTTAAAAATATGAGCAAACATGCCAGCATTTCAGGAGATACATCAAATTCTAACTCTTTTTATATTACAGTGCGCTCAGCGATGCGATAGTGGAGTTGCTATTCAAATTATTCCTCTAATAACAGTGTCTAACTGGCTAAATAAAAGAAATAAGAACAAAAAGAATCATTAAATAAAAAGCTTTCAGTTTATGTTTAATAACTGAATAAGTAAAGACGTACAGTCCTACT
The DNA here is from genome assembly GCA_026167885.1 of Bergia puertoricense. Lineage (NCBI taxonomy): Eukaryota > Metazoa > Cnidaria > Anthozoa > Zoantharia > Parazoanthidae > Bergia > Bergia puertoricense. Next base: position 10,951 of record JANSTQ010155262.1, read on the forward strand.
GATCTTTCAATCATGATTCTCGTGCAAAACTGTTGAGAGTTTTCGGGAAGTGCCGCGAAGCACCAAAATTATATCATTGTGCAGATTTTTCTGGGCCTTTAAAGAGTTCAGCTGTTTACTCTTTATGAAGATTTCTGTTAGAATCGCTTTGTACAGTAATCTTGCTAACTACGTGTAATTGCTCCAGTAATGTTGTAACATAATTGTAAAATGAGACATGATGCTTTTGACCTGGCTAGAGTGATGTAAGCTAAATAAAAGCTAATTAAGCTTCCATGCATCCTAATGTCAGTTTAATTTTGACACATTTACTTACTGCAAGTGAAACAAAACATATTCTGTAATGAGCACCAACATCTAATGAGGG
>JANSTQ010155306.1:0-11316 GCA_026167885.1 Bergia puertoricense
ATAGCTGGAGTTTATTTATATTTTTCTTGGTGGTTCCAGACCAAACAGTTGAACAGTAGAACAGTTTACTAAAGACAGGGGAGTTTATAATAAGTAACAATACTTCTTTGGAGAATAAATTCTTAATTCTGTTTATCTGATTCAGACGCCCTTGTAGATGGCCTGCATGGCAGGCGCTATTTTGGCCGCAGGGAAAAGGTCCTGTCAGCGCGAAGCGGTGAACGCGAGAACGAGGCACGAGCGAAAAGAGCTCATTTTCCTCCTCGTCCCATTCTTCCATAAGTACAACTACCGCGGTCAAGTCACGTTCGTAGCCCAGCTCCATAAAAAGACAAACTGGAACGCCTGCTTTGCAGGCTATTGTAGACAAAACTTAGTAATTATAAGAAGGGATCGAAAAAGTTGAGATTTAACCCTATTGAATACTATATAAAATATGATAATCCAAGCACGCATTCAACTGAAAAAAGTTATTTTGTATGGAACTGAGCCGTACAGTGCACACTAGCCAATGACGAGCCTGCGGTGTGACAGCTCTTGTTGGGAAGCAGAAAAAAATTAAGAAAAATCGAGATTCATTCGAGTTGAGCGGCAAATTGAACGAGTTCTCGCCCAACTCGGAGGAATGATGCGCTCCCTCACGGTTGTTGGATATTTTGTGGTCAATATAGCACAACCGCTTAGCTTGTTTCTACATTTTGTTTCTACTGAGGCTCATTCAATAAATTTCCGCCGGCTCTCGCTTCGGCTGTTCTTAAAATTGCCAGTATTAATTATCATCCAAATGAGTCTAAAATCTCCCTTTATTTAAAACATAACGAAGTATGTCAGCAGCATGTCAGTATGTAGATTATCCAACTTAGTTCCATTTATACTCCCTGATCGAGTCTAGAGAGGAAAAGATTGTGTTATGAGCTAATTCAGTAACCTTTCAATACCTCATTGAAAGCATACAAATCGACGGATAACAGTAGTGGAGGAAAAATGTTTTCTGTTTGGATATGAATTTAAAGGCACTGATAGCAGATCCATTGGGGGACACTGAATTCTTTAAAAATTTATCCCCTCTGTTGTCTATTAAAGATGGCCACCAAAATTTTTCAGAATCTGTGGATGACTTATCCATAACTGCTACAGGAATTACATTTTAATACTCTACTTAGATGTGGGTGAATATATTTACCGAAATCTCTTTAACTGGCGAACTAAACTCTAAAATTGCTGTCTTGTAAATCTTAAAATGAGCTTTAAGGGAGGGATTGCTCTTTTGTTTGCTCTGCGAGAAAATGACTGATACTGAAGGAGTAGGCCTCATGCTCGTGAAAATCTCTCTTATAGCAAAAGATAATAAAATAAATATTTCCGAGCTCTGCTTTTGTTTCGTGCTGTAATGCATGTGTCAAATTGCATATGTCTTAATAATTATAATTTCATTATAATTTTCTATTTTCGTGCAGTTTGAGACAATCTTAAATTTGCTAGAGGAGTGTAATGTCCTTGCCTCTCAAAATATTTATTTGTTTTAAAATCATTATCTTTCAAACCACACGTGTTCCAAGCTACTTACCGACAAAATAAACATAGTCTATTGTTCAGCTAGAGTCTAGATAAACAGACACAAAATGAGGTATAATCTTGGATGGTGTATGCACATCGCTATTCAAAATCGTGTCAAAACTGAATGATTTATAGCAAAATTGGCGCCAGGCAAAGATTTCCCTAAAAACCCAACAATCGTGTGCTTTTCAACGTACATCCATTAAACTGACATTAAGCAAAAGTTTCGATTTGCAATGGATTGGCATTAATTACGTTTAGAATAAATTAAGAGCTACTGATTGGAACAAACTGAATAGTTTTAGTAGTGGACCCTTCATATTGTCTTTAAGTGCTCTAGTCGTATTGGTCTACGTATTTAAAAAAGAGACAAGTTGTGAAGGCAAATATACATATTAAAAGTGTAAAACAAAAATGCTTGAGAATGCAAACTCACAAATTGAAAATGGGGCATTCTCCACAATGTTACCGCATCGACCAACGTCAAAATTTTACAGCTTATCGCCAGTACCCGGATATACAAAACAGTTGCATCGTAAGGGGTTTATGTTGGAATTGATCAGACGATTTGTCCTGTTTTTGAAACTTCCAAAAGAAATTGCTCTAACAATTATTAACATCAAAAGCTTTTATTGCCAGACACCATTTTAAAATACGTTCTAATTAAGTATTCAAGAGTGTAAATTGACGTTTTGGCAGCTATTCGGAATTAACTTTCGAAGAACAAGGGATGCTTTTGCAGTTTAGGCTCCGAATTGGGAATAAATAATGTTTCCTTTTTACCTTTTTCAAATTAAAGCAAGATTCTTCATTTATTTGACTCTAGAAATAAAAAAAATCGAAGAGAAAAAAAATCTTACTACACAAGGTGCGCTAAGGCACTTTTTGCAAAACATACCTCCATCAAACCCCGCAACCTTAGGACGAGTTCCTTGATTTGTTTACTTTGTTCACATCGAATAAAACAAATAATTTGACCAAGACTCTGCTTTAACAAACAAAATCATAAAAAAAAAAATATTTTCATGTGGGACATTCTTACATCTGAGTTAACAATTTATCATGCCGGTCCAAAAGGAATTCGCTGCAGCACTCTCGATCTCTTTCATGCCCACTTGGTACCTCTTTTAAAATATACTGAAATTGTCCAACACAAACAACTATAGTAACCTCGCATGAAGACACGTTTAAGTTTATATCACTGAGCTGATGGTTGTTTTGAGATCCCGTGCCGAGCTATACAAGTCTTAAAAACCACTGAGAATCAAATTTGCTCAAGTTTGAGAACAATATTGAAAAACAACGACAGATTCATAAGTAACTATGCATAAAATCTTCCTTTGCGTATTTTCAAATAACTAAAGGTACTACTTATAGAAATAATAACAGTTTAAGAACAATTCTATGCAGTACAGTTGCGAAAATTTAAGACTGAACAATCCTGAACAAGCCTCATCCCCAAAATATTTGGTTTTATAAAAGGTGTGATATCACTGATTTTACCGACGTAATATAATGAGAATGAGAATGAGTGAGATAAAATTGACTGAAACTAATAAAATAAAATAAAAAACCGAGCGAAGTTGTTCAGATTGAAAATTAATTAAATTATGGCTGTTTATATTTGGAGAGGATTAGATTACAGAATAAGTGGTTTGGGGGAAAAGGTATTTGGAAAAAATGATACTTTAAGATCATGATTGAAAAACTAGCATTCCTTTTTACGAGATCTACTGGCCGAAGGCCCGGTAAACAATCCATTTAGTATTGTAAATAATTTTATTCACTCTAATATTGCTGCTGCTTTTTAAAGGTCAGATATATTTTTCGGTTGTTCAGTGCGGCAGAAGTTAAAGAAATGCAGATTTTCTGAACTGTTATAAGGTTGGAACTTCGCTGCAAGTGTGAAGTCTTTTAAAAAAACTTTGTACCCAAAAATAAATTTAATTGCTTTATTAAATTTTACTCTGAATAATAGCCAGTTTTGATAACAAATCTTCTCTGTCGTATTTTCCGCTTTCCCCACGAGGTTTATTTGTAAGGTCACTTCAACGCAACACTCTTTAACGAACAACAACAACTAATGGATCACGCTTTTCAGCGGAAGGAAGTTGTTCCTCCAACGGAAATGATCTATAAATTGACTTTTCACCATGGTTGATTCTGACAGCATGACAAACTGCCAAGGATAGCAGTTTATTCTCGTTGTAGCGATTCGAACATCAACTTGGTTATGAGTTTCTTGGGTGAATGCTCTCTCGGTCTCGTTTTGTGGCCGGATGACAATAGCTTGTGGGAAAAAAATTATACTTTGAAAAATCCTTTTCATTTGCAGCAAAAATAACGCTGATAACGAACCAGACTTATGCACTTATATATAAGCTTGTGCGAACACTACCTGTCAAGTGTTTAGTAAACTAAGCCACACATAAATGTTTAATGGTATTTTTCCAGCCCTGTTTGTGCTTGCTTCTACGCAAGCGCTGAAAATACCTGTAACAGGTGACTTTGCCGTAACCCAGTTTGTTCGAGCCACCGCACGTGCAAGATAATATATTACAACTTAGTCGGCTTTTCAATTTTCACTTCCTTTGTTCTGTTACAGAGAGAGCGTGGAGTGATATAATTCCTGCACTCTACTTTGTATTGTTTTCTGCTAGTGGAACTGTGAGTTCTGCTTGCTCAGCATATCACGAAAGCGAAGGCCAAAAAGCATGGACTAATGCCAAGTGATTAGCTAAGCAACCACCAAAGCCGATTGCGAAGCAAATTCTGGCTTCATGATGTGGCTTATAACCCCTTGATGTAATCTTCATCTTTAGCTTTTGATTGCAATTGTGAAAGGGCGTAAACTTTTATCTGTTTGATATTTTTAAAAGTTTATTAGCGCTTGCATCTGGAGTTCTGAAAAAGCATCAGGTTTCGTACCACAAGGGACGCCCATTTGTTGAACTCAAGACATTTTGACATTAGCATGACAGAAGGGCAGTGGAGACTTTTGTAGACCCATTTGCTTGAATTGCACACGCCCGGGTAATTGATATTTTTATTAAAACCATTCAAATGTCTGTTTCAAAGATCAAATATTCCACCAATCATCACACTGGAAGGGATATCGCCAGGAGTCGTTAGCCAATCGCAGGACGTAAAGCAACATACACCTGTTCTGTTCTATTCAGGGATATTTGTCTTGGATAAGATTGGATATTCGCATTTGCGACAAGTTAAAAGGGTTGCTCTTTCTCAGTTAGGGCTACGTTTTTTTCGACACATCGCCACCCTGCTTGAAAGCTGACAACAAGCATGGACGCAGCAACTATTTCTATCAAGCACGAAGAGAGACTCGCCAGTCCGATTTCAGGTAAAATATTTAAACTTTTTGTACATTCATTTATTTGCGGGTTTCCCCGTTTTAGCGCGTGAGTTGCAAGTGCTGCAAAATCGGAGAGCTTTCATTTCGCTTTTATTTTTTGTAAATTCTCATCGTTTTCATTTGGAGAATCATCTAAAACGAATGAGTTTGTTAAGTTTCCTAAAACGTAAGATTTGTCTCAAGATAAAAAGATCAAGTGAAGAAATAGATTTCTATCCAAACCACACTGCCTACATCTACCCGCATAAGGCGCTTTGCTTGTATACGGACAGGTCAAATCTGCAGGAAGATTTTCCATACAAAACTTTATCACATTTATTCTAACATAACAAACATTAGCAACTGAAATTGCAACTCAGAATTTATCAAAGGTATGTGATGAACTGGCAAATTAACAACTGACAACTTTTTATCAGGTTATGAAGCTGTCAGAGTGCGTTGCTGTGATTTTCAACAGCGATCTAAGCTGAAAAACCAACTCTCTAACTTTCCGTTTTTTTCCCAAAACCGATTTATATTCATAATGATTATTCTTCAGGGAGTACCTGGTGGAAGAATATGTAATTATGGCTTTAACCTTGTATGTTCTGAAATATAATGAGAAGTTTTGCCATAGCATATAGCGTTTTATTTTATTTTATTTTATTTTAGACCACAAGCCAGTTATCCTGTGTAAAGTTTGTGGAGATCGCTCCTCCGGAAAACACTATGGAGTCTTCACGTGCGATGGTTGCAGAGGGTTTTTCAAGAGAAGTATTCGCCGTAGTTTAAGCTATCAGTGTAAAGAAAATGGAAACTGTCATGTTGACGTGACAAGAAGAAACCAATGCCAGGCTTGCAGGCTGAAGAAATGTTTTGACGTAAAAATGAACAGAGACGGTGAGTGTAAATACTGAAACATAACGCACGAGCACGTACTGTAGGAATCCTTTATCTATATTAAACAAAACAGATGTGTGGGGCATAGAAAGTTATAGAAATCATCACCAATACTTATATATACGTGATAACAGCAACCACAAACAAAAACTTAGCCAGTTAGTTACAAGACTATGGAACTAAGGAAACAAAATAACTTTTTAGAATTATTCAGTATTATTATTTCATTTCTGAATAATAATGATTTCGTTTTACGAAATATTCCTCCATTTGTATCTACCGTTTGTGAAATCAGTATTATTGTTCACCCTAAAACCAAAGATTATTTCATGATGGTTGAGAGACTTCTGTGGTTAAGCTAAACGTGCATTTTCTATTGTGAGATACAGCTTTGTTCTGCCCTTACGGGCTCCAGATACAACGCGGAAAATTCGCTACTTTATATTAAGTTTAGTTCCTGTTTTGCCTTTCTCTGCTAGATTGTATCAACAAAGGTCTTTTGTAACAAGAAACGCGGCATATATGCAGCGCTAATGTGTTAATACGGATAATAGAGATTATATTATAACACTGGAAGATCTTGTTGACTGTATTAAGGCATCTTTAGGAAGATAAAGGACAGCTTTGTGAAGATTTGCACAAGTCCTCAACCAAGCACTTGTTCAATTTCTAAACTGATTTGCTTGAGGGAAGATAAGAAAACTCCTTTCAGTGTTCAAGCGTCGATTTCTGCAAAATCGATACCATCACCACTAGACAGAGCAATAATGATTCATGAGATTTTAACAGCCTGGAAGGCAAGAGATTTCTTTCTATAAGTGAACTCTGTATATCTAGCTATTCACTTGCATATAAACCGGACTGCATCTTTCACAGTCAGTCAGTTGCACTCTTAAACTACATACAGTGGGTGCTGAACAACAGTGTTAGTCTTTTAGCGGCAATCATTATCTAAACGCCGCTGTGGTCTATTGACTGATATGGTTTTCGGACAGGAATCTCAAAGACTTTTGGTCGCAAGTCAAATTGCTGATCAGTCACGATGGTTGCCTTGGTAAGCATGTGGATGGGTTTGGCCATGGTGAAGTCGACTCATTAATAATTAGTTACTGTTTAATTACATATCCCCTTGTTTTGCATACATATGTCATGTGCCAACAGTGATATTAAATATCACATTTAAATGCGCCTGTTTATATGCTTTCTTGGATTTAAAAGATTAACGGTCTAGAAGAACGACTTATTTGCAGGCAGGATTTGCCATCAATTTATTTTCTCCAAACCTACTACACAAACTCAGAGGAATCCTTAGTCTTGGACTGATAATTATGATCTGAATCTTTTATAAGGTGTACACCATAGTCTAAACTCTTCACGTTGTGATATATCAATGAGTAATGCAAGGCATAGGCACTCACCTGTAAAAAGAGTAGAACTGTATTGGATAGCAGGTATATTTGTAATTTAATAATGTGGGCTAAGATGCCATTTGTTCAGCTAAACGCAAACAAAACTAGCTAAATAGCGTTACATTGGAACTAAATTCAGTCAAATTTAACTCGAAAGTAATTAAAACTACCCCAAAAACAGTTGTTAAAATGTAGTTTGTTTTGTATATATGTTTTTCTATCCAGTTCCGCACAACTTGATCTCGCTAAACCTTTTGAATGAATTTTAGAAGAATATATGCAGTCAAGCTTATGTTTGCCTGAATCTAGTTCGACCTTAGTGTATATAGATATAATCCGGTGTTTGAAAACCGGACCAAATGGCAAATAATAAACTAATTGACCGACGGAATGGACGTGAAATAACATTATTACAGATGGCAGCTTCTTTTATCCATAAATATGTTCCAGTTTACTGGAAAAAAAAAACGTCTGAAGGAGGGGCACGTGCGTTGAGTTAAATAGCATTTAAATGGAATATTTTAAGGGTGGGTTTCAGTTGTTCACGTTATCATGATAATAGAAACTTGATGGCCAAGGGTTAAAATATTCAGGGATTATACCCAGTCAATACGTCCACACGCTTACCTCAATAAATAATTTAAAACTAATTTGAAAATATCATCATCTTTGAAAGGCTTTTGGTTTAAGATTGTGAATTCTGAAATTTAGAAACATATTTGTCTACGTTTTAGTTTTGGGGTGAGTTCGCGTAAGTTGAGTTCCAAATCGATCGCCTGAAAGAACTGAGTGTATGTTTCTTTTTATCGAAAACTACAATTGTTTGACCGCCCTACTCAGTAGAGTGGTAAGATATAAGAACCCTTAACAATATACTAAACGGGCCCTTTGGGCGCCACATTTATTGAATAAACACAAAGAAACTAGTTCTCATTTCATTCGATAACGTCATGTGCGTGATTCGTCTTCAAAATGTACTTTTGACAGGAAATTGTATTTCGAATGATATTTGTTTCCAATATCAGCACGCAACAGTCCTATTCACTGTGCACAAAGCTAGTAATTAATCTTATGTTATGGACTGTGTTGGCTTCAGCATTTTGTGAAATGATCTAAAGGAGGCTGGCAAGACCTCTTTAAAACATTATGGCTTGGCTGACGTCAAGCGCTTATATATCTGTAATCGGTGACGTATGACTGGCCGCAGGGTAAATATAACGTGACGTTAATATCGTTTGGATTTGAAGACAGTTAAATATCAGTTTAATAATAATAATATGATATTTTAAAACAAATGACAGGCATGGTTAATAGCGTGGGCCAACTCCCTAGTTCTTTCCACGAGCTTACCTTCGTGTAACAAATGCTAGCGAGAGAGAAGGCATTGAGAAGGGAAACGACTTATGTCTGGTTGGTTATTAATCCATCAGATCTGTTGCAAGAATAAAGTAAACTGCGAAATACGAGGAAGGTTTTAAAAATTCATGGTTTTGGTCATATCGAGAAGCAAAATTTTGCGACCCCTAAAACAAAGGAAAATTCTGACATGGTAACTCAAGTTAAAGTTAAAGTCTAAAAAATTTATCAGTTTTCTGCGCTCTTCATTTAAATATATTAAAATGACTGATCTTGGATAAAATGGTTGAGAATGTATTTGAATAAAAGTTCACGTCACGGCTTAGTTATGGACCACGCTTGTCGACAGAATTATATAGAACAGTACCGAGGGTCTCCCAGGAGGGGGATGGGGGGAGGGAGAAGGGGAAGGGGGATGTTCCCCTGTTCCCTTTAACATTTTCGCTTTGTTCGTTTGTCCCCATCTAAAACATTTCAACATTTTCCGTTGTTACCTGTTCTCCAATACATTTCTTCTTCCATGAGATTTTTTTCTGTGTTACGTGTTCCCATTTAAAATTTTACTGTGTTCCCTTGTTCCCCCCAAACCCCTGGGGGACCCTCAGTACCAAATAAATAATTGAAGGACTAAATATATTTGAGGTTTGGGAAGAGTGGGTGGGAATTATTAAGTAAGTAAATGTAATGGTCGACTTTAACCTCAGTTGCAGCTAGCGGCTGAATTGCTGGGGCTTTACAATGTTGTTGGGAGACCTGAAGACAGAACTGCATTTTACAGGGGCAAATTGCTGCCGCGCAGTTTACAATATTTCTGAGGATAAATGCCCCCTGCGACCAGGAGAGGACAGCTATATTATTAGCTAATTTTTTTTATACTTTTATTATCAATTACAGTTTTATTTGAAATCTTAATCTGTTGCTGATTATCATGCATGTTCTTACAATTCAAGTAATATGCTTGGACAACGTTGAAAGTTTCTAAACTTAATCATGACTTACTCATCGATCATCAAACGAAAAAGATCAGCCCTAAAGAGGCAATCGTCTACCCTTTATAACATCATTTCTAAAAAGGGCTTATCTGTGAAGCAGTCGTTTTATTACTGATGTAAACACCATCATCATCTTTTTCACCATCATCATCTCTCTCACACATGGCACACAATCTATCATCCCATGATGAAGGGTTACGGACACCGTATGTCTTGCTACTAACCTAACAACAGACAAGAACAAGTTGAATTCTCTTTTCTTGTTTATCGACTTAAAAGAAGAATAAATTTGTATTTTACTTGATCTTCGATCGATGTTGACTTCTGATGTTGGAATGGGTCATGTGACTCACGTCAAGGATCATCTCGAAGCAGGTACCAGTCTCCTGGCCCAGTGTGCTGTTTCCAATCTTTTGAAAGAGCCTTTTGAAGATCATCACAAAAAGATCACCAGTTCATTCATTCTTGTTTAGCGTGGATAAAAAGATTGAATTCTTTTCATATTCTAATTAATACTGGTGTTTTCTCTTCATCCACGTGAAAATTCGCGAGCTTTGTGTTATCAACTGGTCTTTATCGAGGAGCAAAAACAAGAAGAAAGGTAGGATGGCCAAGAAAAAATCCCAGAGAAAACTTTAAACACACACACACACACTCACACAAAATGATCTGGCTTGAGTTGCTGCTAATGAACAGTACATATACAATGTTATTTCAAGTTTATTTTATTCAAATCATATTGTTTCGGCTCTGTGGTCCTCTGTGTTGTCAAATGATCTTTGTAGAAAAACCGTAACAAACAAAAACGAAGGGAGGTTCAGAGAGGATTCCAGGCTTGCCAGAGAATACTTTTATCGCACAAAAAACGATCTTACTTATGTTGCAATGAAATGAAATATATTATCATATTGCTGCAAATTTATTTGTTTCTTTGATAACCGTATATTGTCGCCAACATCAGTCAGACTAAAAAACGTGAATGCACTCACAAAATTGTAAATTGCAAGAAAGATCCTTATCTTGGTTTTCTTCATCAACTACGAAAAGACGAATGCAACGTTCTTATAGTCAGAAGAAAAAAAGGTTACTAATTGCCAACTAGCTTCAGCGGTAAAGTTTGCTTTTGAGACGCAATCCCTTACTGCAACTCACGCATGCGCACGTTGCTATTCAGACTTGCTTGGATTGTACATTTACAGTTGACCTATCTATTTATTAATATATTTACTTATTCACCTGTTTACTTATTTGCTTGTTTACTCATTTACTCATTTACTCATTCACTCATTCACTCATTCACTCATTCACTCATTCACTCATTCACTCATTCACTCAATCACCCATTCACTCATTCACTCATTCACCCATTCACTCATTTACTCATTCACTCATTCACTCATTTACTCATTTACTCATTCACTCATTCACTCATTCACTCATTCACCCATTCACTCAATCACCCATTCACTCATTCACTCATTCACTCATTCACCCATTCACTCATTTACTCTGACATTTACTCATTTTCTCATTTACTCATTCACTCATTCACTCATTCACTTATTTACTTATTTACGTATTTACTTATTTACTACTTACTTACTTATTTGTTTATTTATTTATTTACTATTAATTTACTTTTTATTAGTTGACTTATTTATAGGGCTGGGACAAACCTTCGAACCTTCGTTCGTTCACGTTGCCTTCGAAGGTTTTTGTCAACCTTCGAACCTTCGTTTCTTTGGTCAGT
>JANSTQ010155328.1:0-10426 GCA_026167885.1 Bergia puertoricense
ATTGAATAGGATGTCTAATTCTTTTGCAGAAAAACCGTAAAATTTGCAAACTCGCAAAATGTACATCCTGCTGCTTGCTTTCCTTATTAGTTCCTCGAACTGCATGTTCCAATTTGTTGGATTCTCCTGGAAGATAATCCCTAAGAGTTTCTTGACAAATTTATGTGCTGCCAGGCATAAAAAGAAGATTGGTTTAACAAAGTACTGTAAACAAAAAGATACATGTGCCAAACCATGAGGAAGGAATGAGCAAGTCAAAAATATCAAGAGACTGATTTTAATCCATGAGGTATCACTGATCCTATACATTACCTTTAAATCCTTCTCCAACCATTCGTATTGTGAAACAATCTGTTCAAAGCCATAGCTAAGAAAGAAGTAGAATTCTGTCGAGATGCTGATGATGTGCATTGGGCCAAGGTTCCAGCTGATGGAAAGATAAAACAGCTAAGCGAAGAAAATTTAATTAAGCAACCGAGTTTTCACATTTAAGGTCACATAACACCTTTCATATACCCTTACGCAAAAGCATCGTTGAGCACTTTGTATTGGGGCTATGCTTGATGTTTTTAGTGTTCCTGAAAGCCAGATAAATGTAGTTTATGAATCTGTATTCATTATAACTAAAACTTTCAAGCGCGCCTTGTTTTGACAGAAACTCAAACTGGAAATTATTTATGTATTCTATATTATGGCAATGAAAAGTGCAAGGTGCTATAATTTCAATTTTGTATTTTATTTTATACTTAATTTGTGAAGATGATCTCTCTCTCCCTCTCCCTCTCTCTCTCTCTCTTTCTCTCTCTCTCTCTCTCTCTCTCTCTCTCTCTCTCTATATATATATATATATATAAAACACACACAAGGAAAGTGCTCGTAAAATCCCGCTCGTGCTAGATTACAATCCACGCATGCCAGATGTAGGAAAGATCATAAAAAATAATTTGCATTTGCTCCACACCTCGCCTATGTTAGCAAATTTATTCCCTGCTGGTTCAATTATTCCATCTTTCAGGAGACCAAAAAACATCAAGGATATTTTACCGCTGAAACCTACAATAGATAATGGCAATTCCAACCTCATACAGAGCAAAAATATGCGAACTTTGCCAAAATTATCTCAAAGAAACTGTGACCTTTTCGAGCACCAAAACAGGCAAGGTCTATCAGATCAAGCAAACGGTTAATTGCAATTCCGAGAATGTCATTTATCTTATTACGTGCAAGAAACGATCTGTACAATACGTCGGGTCCACTAGCACGCCATTTAAGGTTAGATTCCGGAACCACAAGTCCTCAATGCGCACGAATAAGAAAACCTGTGAAGTGGCCACACATTTCAACAAAGAGCAACATAACTTGGTAGATTTTGAATTTGTTATCATTGAACAAATCAACAACAATAGCGAAGGGCATAGCATTGGTGAGCGCCTCTTAACTAGAGAAGCATACTGGTGTGTCCAACTGTGCACTATTCAACCCTTTGGCATCAATAAGAGATGCGAATTCCATTCTAGGCATAGCATTTTTTACAGTCAGTAAGTAGGCATAGTCGCATCCACCTCTATTCATTCTACTTAAGCCATTATTGCCAATTTCAACAGTTAGTAAGCCATTTGACAGTTATTCTCTGAAATTGAGGTGAGTGACAGAATATTCACCGAGATTGAAGAGAATAACTGTATTAGCATATACAATTAGTATATAACTGCATTATCTTGCATTTCCAAGATTTCCTCCTCTGTCACTACCGCAAAACGGGAGTTTACGACAGCCACTGTTTCAATCCGCAAATTACCCACCTCCCGGGATAATTTTTAACTTAGTTTCAGCTGACGAAGGCCGAAACGTCCTCATTTTAATATTTGTAACAGAAGTCATGAGTTGTGCCGCTTTGTGATACTTTTTTATTCCATATTTTAATATTTTCCACATTGCGGACTATGAATCTCTGATCCTCTTGACTTGCCAAACCGTTGGCCTGTGGCATTTGGACTTTTTATTCTACTATACATATATATATATATATATATCATTAAAAATTATAAGTAAGATAGATAAAACGTTAAAATTTTAAAAGTTCCGTAACTGCAATTTCACGCATAAAAGCGATCATCAGACTAAAGTTAAAACGTCAAGCGTTTAGGTGATTAAGGAAGGCGGGTAAGAGAAGAAGGGTTGTGATTGGCCGCGTAAAATTTGTTCTCATGCCGGCATTTGGAAACGCCAACGTTAACATCGGCCTATGCAGAGATGATGGCCTGGCAATATTTAAAAACAGAAACCCCAGATCACTAGACAGAATAAGAAAAGAACTTTCAAAAATATTGGGAGAATTGGAGCTAAGAATAACCGCGCAAGCCAACTTAAAAATTGTAAACTATCTGGAGGTGACGTTGGACCTCAACACAGGAAAATTCTACCCATTCAGAAAGCCCGACGACAGCCCACTATACATCAACACCAGACCAAACCATCCACCGTCCATCATAAAGCTACTCCCGGCGGCCTTAAGTATCAGAATTTCATGCAATTCCGAAGAATTCAACAAAGCCTCAAGAATCTACAACGACGCTCTAAAAACCAGCGAATTCCATGAAAGCCTCCACTACATCCCAAGCGACGCACGAAAGAAAACCAAAAGAAAACACCGGTCAAGGAACACGATCTGGTTCAACCCTCCATATAGCCAAAATGTCAAGACGAACGTAGCGTACTCATTCCTGCGCCTCATCGACAAACACTTTCCGAAATCGCAGGTCCTACACAAAATCTTCAACCGCAACAACATCAAAGTCAGCTAAAGCTGCATGGACAACTTGTCAAAAATTATCAAGCGCCATAACGCTAAAATCCCAAGCAAGAAAGACAACACAAGCAAAGACAAATCATGCTACTGTAGAAAGAAGGACGAGTGCCCCTTAAATGGCTCTTGTTTAACAAATAGCATTGTATACAAGGCCACCGTAACAACCAACACAGAGTCCAAACCTACATAGGGATAACGGAGCACATATTCAAAGCGCGATACAACAACCACAAACTCTCATTTAATCAACGCAAGCACGCACATGCCACCGCTCTTTCTGCATACTTATGGAACTGAAAAACAATGGCCTAAACTACCAAAGAGAATGATCAGTCCTCACAAAAGCAAGTGCTTACAAAGGAGGGTCATCCGCCTGCAACCTTTGTCTTACGGAAAAACTACGCATTTTAAATGCCGACAAATCTACGTTGCCAAACAAAAGATCGGAGCTTATTTCCAAATGCCGGCATGATAACAAATTTTACGCGGCCAATCACAAACCTTCTCTTACCCGCCCTCTTTAATCACCCAAACGCTTGCCGTTTTAACTTTAATCTGATGATCACTTTTATGCGTGAAACTGCAGTTACGGAACTTTTTAAATTTTAACGTTTTATTCATCTTACTATATTTTAAGGTATTGAGCACTGCCAAATGATTGAGTGAACACTTCTTTGTTTACTTGTATATATATATATATATATGTTAAGTGTATATTACTATACTATATATATATATATATAGTATAGTAAGATTGAAACCGACGGATATAGAGAAACCTACGGATATAGAGGTCTCACCGCAGACCAGTTCAAGAGCAGATAACGCAACCACATTGCGTCTTTCAGAAACAAAAGCAAGAGAAATGCGACTGAATTAAGCAAATACATCTGGTCACTGAAGGGCAAAAACGCGGCCTTTTATTTGAACTGGATAATTATAGCACGCACCCCGCCCTACTCCAACACCTCAAAGCGGTGCAACCTGTGCCTGACCGAGAAATATTTTATTATATGGGCACGCTAAACAAACGCAATGAGCTCGCCAGTGCATGCCGGCACGCCGCCAAATATCTACCTAAGAACACTTAAGAACTCAAATTATGTAAACTTGCGATCAGCTAATAAGACCAAGCACATCTTGTAATCCGCGCACCTGACTAGAGAGGGCATGCCAGCCCTCTCGAGACAGACCTGGAGTGCGATGAACAATGCTTAATTCAAACCTTTCCCGCCTAATCATTTATATATATATGATAAACTTGGTGGAAGTTAAAGGGTTAATGGCTGGTACTTACATTACAGTCAACAGAAGTGATGCGAAAACCATAATCGGATAACTTATGGACTTGTTGTTTCGATATAATTTTGAAAGAACATTGTTTTATAATTACTTTGATTCTCGTGGATATTTAATATTAGCGTTTGGAAGGAAATCAATGATTCTTGAATTTGAGAGTCTAAAACTTCCCAACAAACGTTGAAAACTATATGTACAAAAAAACTTCTTCTGAGTACAGTTTTCACGTCACTTCTGTTGCCGGTAACTAAACATTTATTGTAATATTTCTTACCTGTAAAACATATTGTCTGTTTTGCCTGGCATGGAGAAACGATTCTTGTAGTTGGAGAAATTGCTATGAAGAAGAAAAACAAATTACTTGGATTATATCTAAGTGCAAAAAAAAAATAGTCTAGCTAAGTTAATACATACTGTCGTAATATTGGAAATTTACCTAAGACTATAAAAACTTTTTTGTTGTTAGTCATTTCAAGTCAAGAATTTGTCAAGCAAGCCCCTGGCTTTCAGATATTGTCAACTTTAAAAGAACAATACCGGTACTGTAACTGCTTAGTTTTAGCTTATAATTGCCATACTCTTCCCACTTGCCATCCCTAGTTAGTAAAACATGACAAACCAATAGTGAACTACATTTATGATTACAAACCACTTACTACTAAACTTGCTTATGGTTTCCTGGACATGTCATATATGGTAAGTAGGCAGCAATGGGTTGAATAGTGAACTATGATTACAAACCACTTACTAAGCTTGCTCGTGGTTTCCTGGACATGTCATATATGGTAAGTAGGCAGCAATGGGTTGAATTTGGTTCATGAAGCTGTCACCAACTCTAGCATTGTCCTATTTGAGGAAAAAAAACATCTCAAGCACTATTCCTGAGTAATCTCTTTTTATTCAAGCACATATACATATACATGTGTAGAAAGTGCTGAAATAAAATGTTTACCCACTTCCAACTATTGATGATGTTTTACCACTATCTAAAGCACGTATTTTCACAGTCCTTGATGCGAGAAATGGGTTCTAGCACATCCAGTTAGACGAACAGAGTACTTATTTGACCACGTTTGGGACACCATGGGGGCGGTACAGATGGTTACGCTTCCATTCGGGGTGTAACCAGTGCCCAAGAAGTTCCAGAGAAGAATGGATATTGCCTTAGAGGGCCTAGAAGGGCAAAAGGCTATCGCATATTCGGCTCAGGCGATACCAATGAGGAAGCCCAAATTGACCATGACAAGAAGTTGTTCGCAGTCCTCAACCGATGCCAGGAGACTGGCATTAAACTCAATGCAGAGAAAATTCAGTTCCGTCAGTCTGAAGTGAGTTACATGGGTTATGTGATCTCACCAGAAGGCTTAAAGGTTGACCTGAACAAAGTGACGGCGATACACGTGATGCCACAACCTAGAGATAAGCAAGGTTCTTTTTACGAGTACTGGGAATGGCTAACTACGTGCAAACGTTTGCACTCAATTTGGCTGAAACACCAACACTCCCCTCTGAGACCTAATCAAGAAGGACAATGAGTTTCTCTGGGATGATCAGGTCCGTGGACAGTGCCTCAGTGAAATCAAACAAACACTGACACAAGCACCAATACTTAAGTTTTTTTACCCAGATCTCCCTGCTGTTCTCCAGTGTGATGCCTCCCAGAGTGGCCTTGGAGCTTGTCTCTTACAACAGGGCCATCCAACTACCTATGCCTCATTGACCCCCGCTGAGGTGCAGTACGCACAGATAGAAAAGGAACTGCTGGCCATTGTGTTTGGCATGGAGAAGTTCAAAGGTTACACCTATGGCCGCAAAGTACTGGTTGATACAGACCACAAGCCACTATAGAGCATCGTGAAGAAGAACCTGCTCAGTGCACCAAAACGGTTACAACGCATGCTCCTTCGTCTCCAGAAATTCAACCTTGAAGTTTTGTACAGGAAGGGAATGGAACTGCATATCGCCCACACACTCAGTCGAACGTACCTCCCCATGATCGGATGTGAGAGCCCGGGTGATAACGAAGAAGTAATGTCATCAGATACCAGATCACCAACTGAAGTTGAAACGGACTTGTCACCATGGCCCAGTTTCTCCCTATCCGAGATGAAACACTACAAGACATCGAACAAGCAACAGAAAGCGACAATGACCTGAGAGCCCTAGCCATCTTACTGAACCGGTGTTGGCCAGACAGCAAGACAAAAGTCCCTACCCAGCTCCAAAGTTATTTCACATTTAGAGAGGAACTGACCGCCCAGAATTGGCTTGTTTACAAAAGTGAGGGAATAGTTGTCCCAGAAGGTTCAAGACAGAATATCATGAAGAAATTGCATGTCAGTCACCTCGATATCCTGGGGAAACTAAGAAGAGCCAGGGAAGGCTTTTATTGGCCTGGCATGAACAAAGACATCACCGAGTACATAGCCAAATGCAGTACCTGCAACTCGTACAAGCCAGACCATCAGAAAGAGCCTCTGATTCGACTTTCGTGGTCAGAGCTATCTAATAACTACAGATAGGTACTCAAACATCTTCGAGGTAGACAGGCTAATGCGTACAACATCGTTAGTTGTGATTAACAAGCTCAAACCACACATGACTCGGTATGGCCTTCCCGAGAGAGTTACTACGGACAATGGCCCTAAGTTTGATTGTGATGAATTTAGAAGGTTTACCAGTGACTACAACTTTGAACATGTTACAAGCTCCCCACATTATCCTCTGGCCAACGGCAAAGCCAAAAACAGTGTGAAGACTGCAAAGTCTATCCTACAGAAAGCCTTTGACACAAGCCAAGACCCAAAGTTAGTGCTTTTTGATTTTCGAAACACACCGACTGAGGGAATGGGGACTTCCCCGGCACAGATACTACACAGTTGCAGAACAAGAACCCTGTTACCCTTAATGACCAGCTGCTTCAGCTCGTGGTTGTGCCTAATGTGTAGGTCAAGCTTGAGCAAACCAAAATTCGACAGGCTTGCTATTATGACAGAAACTCCGGGGAGCTAAAGCCCCTAAAGCCTAGGGATGTAGTTTGAGTGAAGCCAATCACTGGGATGATTAGTCAAGTTTATGTACCCTCATACCAGGTGTGCACTGAATTTGACCAAACCGTTGCCACCTATACACAGTACCAGAATCCTTTACACCAGAGGGTGACAAAACTGCAGCCGATTCACCAGTTATCAAAGAGCCACAGCAGGACCAAAATGAACCCCAACAAAATCCACTTGCAGAGGGTCCCCCTCCAGACAACGACTCTCTGGATGCAACACCGTTCTCCCTGCAACCACTGCCTACCAGCAACCAAAATGCAGAAGAACAGCAGATCTAAGACAGTGGTGGTGAAAGGCACTATGTAGCGACATGAGGCAGAGTTGTGAAGAGACCCAGTGCCTGTAAAGACTCTCAGATATAAACTCTTGGGGTGTTATGGACAGAAACTTACTCTATTTGAGGATTATCAATGTTCTAGTTTTATTATGGTTTGTTGCTTAAGAGACGGAAGATGTGACGTGATGTCACGCCACACATCACGTCCTGGCGCATGCGCTGAACGCCATGCGTCTCAGTCAAGATGGCGGCCGTTTGTTGGCGTTGTGATTTGTCATGAAGACTTTACACGTTGTTATTTGCTAGGAAGACTTTACAATAAAGTCTTTACTAATTCCTGGTCTGCCATCCCATGCCGTTCAGAGTTTTCAATATGTTAGATCATTACTGTCAATCACGTTTCAATTGGTATAAATAAACCCTAAATTGTCATCAAGGTTTTCACGAGTGGTTAGCATGTCTGACCCATAATCCAAAGGTCATGAATTCGAGCCCCAACCAAACCCCCGAGTTGTGTCCTTGTGTAAAGCAGTTTACTCAACTTGTTCAAGTCAGCTCAACTGTATAAAAGAGTACCAGCTTCTGGTGGGGGCTAACTTGCGCATGATGGATTAGTGTTCTGTTCAGGGGAACCAACAGTTTCTCATCCGTTTAACACTACGGAAACTGGAGATAAGTATTGGCTTTATCAGCCACTTGGCTCAGGAAAATTATAAGCTTTTTCTTGGCTTAATTAATTAAGTTTTAACCCTGGGTTAAGGTTATAGGATAAGTAAAAAAAAATTAACCATATGAGTTTTTGGATTTTCGTATATTTGAATACTTTGTTATAAGTCCTACATTACTGTAAAAATTTCATAATTTCAATATCTTTTAAACATCCCGAGATGTCGTAAAAAGTACTTTCGTCCACGAAAATAATCCCGGGAAACTACGTTTTTATAATGTTTACAACTGTCAGCGGAGGTGTCAATGGGTTTCCCTTTTATGTGCACACCGTGAATCAATTACGGCTATCAAATGTCAATTTCAGAGTCACGGGAGTTGTGCAACAGACAGTTAAGGGCACATTGAAAGAGTTCAATTTATTTAATTTGCAACTGATTTCCAGTATTCAGATACTATAGTTGGATTTTTCCTTTGTGTATCATGTCTTCTACAAGCTTTTTTTAAAAAAAACATGAATAATTCTAAGAGAAATTCAAGTTCTTTCTGCCATTGTCCAGTGGGAGGAAGAAGTGAAAAGCGGCTCCAATTCGAAATTGCCCAGACACTTGCTGACTTGGTTTGAACAAGAGTAGCAATGGCCTGATGCATTTCATGCTGATCCAAACATTGGAAACTCTCCACCGAGAACCGGTAAAGCCAAAAGTAAGATTGCTGATGCAGGTCCAACTGATACAGATTTTTCAAGTTCAGAGTCGGACTTTCAATTTATAGAGCTGGGGGAAAGTTTGGAAACATCAGATTTTCCCTAGAATTCCGTTGAAACCCGTTTTGCTTTTTCAAGCCACGGGACGAAGTTGCCGCACCCTTCTTAGATGTATTTTTCTTTTACCCATTTTGATATGCCAGCTGAAGAATACGTGCCGGTAAAATGTACAAAGCGACAACGACCAAATAAATAAACACAATATGCAGTAAAGAATATGACAGTCGACGTGCCACATGCAACTTCCGACTCGTCTGTGATTGGCTTACTCTAATAGGATTGTTTATTTATAAGGAGGTGTGAGAGTAACGGCAAGAAATCAAAATCCCCACGAAGTCTTTGTTCGCTTTTTCTCGCACATTGAAACTGAGGTATTTCGACGACTTTTAAAGCACTAAAACTTCGTCTGGTTTTAATCAAATCTGTTCAAATTTTCAAAGCTTATTCAGAGTAACTGGATATTCAAAATGGTGTCGGAAAATTTTTAATTATTGTATTATAATAGAATTATCCGCCAATCTGTACGTGGTTTGTCATATTTTTGAAACTTCCAAAGAAAAGTGCTGTCAAATTTTAACCGCTAAAAAACTTTTAATTACCCAACACTGTTTTAAAATATGTCTATTCAAGATTACATGTACAAAAATGACGTTTTGACTGGTATTAAGCGAAACGGGCGGGAGAATTAACATTCGGCAGACAAGAAATTCTTTTGACGATTTGGCTCCGAAGCGGGAATAAAATCTAATTTTTCTCGTTTTTGCGATCAAAGAAATATTCTACATTTAGCTGACTCTAGAAATAAATAAACGCAGTTTTTGCAAAACATACTTCCACCACATCCTGCAACTTTAAGCTAACTTAGGTTTTCAGGAACAGGCCCAGATCTTGAAATTCAATTGTTCTTGAAAACACATATTTGATAACAACAATATTCAAAATTTTAAGTTGTACTTACCGAGTACAAGTCATATGCGAAATCACCTGAAAGAAACAATAAAAGCACAATTAAGTAAACAAACACTTTGACACACACTTACACAATTGTAAATTCAACTTTGTTAAATAAGTACTGTATTAATGCAAAACAGTAATGTTTTACCACTTCCTAGTATGTGCATCCAGTACTAATTGATATATTACAAAATGTCCTTTTCAAAAATGATACTGAGCTGATAGCCCTAAATTTCTCATCCAAGGAAGTGGTTCACAGCCGAATTTATATATGATGGATATATGAATTTATGGATATGAATCAACAACCCAATCTCTTATTTTTGCACGGGAGGGTTAGGGTTTGTGGGATTCTCTTGTCAGTATGGGTGGGTTAGGGTGCGTAGGATCCTCTTGTCAGTATGGGAGGGTTAGGGTTGTGGGATCCTCTTGTCAGTATGGGATGGTTAGGGTGTGTAGGGTCCTCTTGTCAGTGTGGGAGGGTTAGGGTGTGTAGAATCCTCTTGTCAGTGTGGGAGGGTTAGGGTGTGTAGGATCCTCTCGTCAGTATGAGAGGATTAGGGTGTGTGGGATCCTCTGGTCAGTGTGGGAGGGTT
>JANSTQ010155328.1:10526-21568 GCA_026167885.1 Bergia puertoricense
AGGGTGTGTGGGGTCCTCTTGTCAGTATGAGAGGGTTAGGGTGTGTGGGATCCTCTTGCCAGTATGGGAGGGTTAGGGTGTGTGGGGTCCTCTTGTCAGTATGAGAGGGTTAGGGTGTGTGGGATCCTCTTGCCAGTATGGGAGGGTTAGGAAGTGTGGGGTCCTCTTGTCAGTATGAGAGGGTTAGGGTGTGTGGGTCTTCTTGTCAGTATGGGTTGGTTAGAGTGTGTAGGATCCTCTAGTCAGTAGCTGGCACCTCTAGAGGCTAAACTTGTTATAACATTTAGAAATATTTGTTTTTGAATATCTGCAAATCTACAAGACAATTAATACAATCTGATTTCTTTCAAAGAAATAATCTAGATAAAAAAGTTTATTTATAAAATTTTCATCTACGTAAAACTATACACAAGGTTACTCCTACACTATGAACAGGCCCTATTTTTCCTCTTGAAAGCAAATCGTGCATGACATTGATAGTGGACCTACCGCTGCGAGAACACTGGGGCGAGGAGAGAGAAAAATAAGGACTACAGACAACCTATTGTTCAAAATTAAGCCGACCACTCTTGTCACTTCGCTGGGGTTTTGTCAATGAACAATTTATAAAAAAGGTACTTCCAACTCACGCGGATCAAAATAAATTTATCAGTGCATAAAGAATGGATTGCAATGCTATTTCACAATATATAAATGGTTTCGTTGGATCGAAGCGTTGGCGTATTGAGCATGGACGATAGCTATAGCTCAAATGAAAATTTGCTCGTGGTGTCATTAAATGTCGTGAATTGAATTTGGATGTTTTGTATTCATACGGCGCTCAAAAGATAGGGAACGCAACTGCATTTCACAGCTTTGGGAATTAGTTTAAACAGCAAAGCGATTGAAATTTAGAGATGCCTCCAGGCTCACCGAAGAGATTGGGCCTGATAAGTCAAGCGAACGACAAAATCACAACAATATTCTTCCTCAACCTGATAATTGCTAGAACTGTTGGTGGCTCAGTTTTGGGTGTGCGTGTTTGAAAAAAAAACCAGCCAACTGGAAATAAAGTTTGTTGTGTTTTATACTCCTATTGCTCTTGTTGTGTCTTTTGCGGGCTTGTCAACATGGTGTCAGAACTGGACGAGCACTCGCCTGAAGTTACAGTGAGGTAGAGTTGCCTTGTTATTGCTTTTGAAATTGAACTGTGGCCAAGTTATTGTTCGATGCGTTCGACCATTTTATTCTCATGAATGTGTTTGCTTTCATAATGGCAGGTATGTATCACCGCTAAATGTAACAACCACCCTAAATATAATAAAAATCAACGCTAATTGTAATAAAATGACTCACCCTAATGTAATAAATTTTAACCCTAAATGTGATAAAACATGTTTAAGATTGTATGCGTATATTTTGGAGTAAAGTAGTAACCAAAGATGATCAGGAAAGGTACATACACTTTACACGTGGTCTCCAAAGTGATGACGTGACAAGTCACGTGACGTTTAAAGAATCGATTATACTGCTTGTTTCTTACTCATTTTGACAGTTTTATTAAAATGCTGTGTGGCCCATTAATATGATTTAATATGTGCCATGGTGATGACGTCATAAGTCATGTGACTGTTAAGGAACCAATTATATTTCTTGTTTCTTACTCGTTTTGATAGTTTTCAATCCCAATGTTTACTGAAATGTTGTATGAACCATTTGAAACACGTCACGGTGATGACGTCACAAGTCACGTGACTTTAAGGAATGAATTATATTGCTTGTATTTCACTCATTTTGACAGTTTCCAATCTGAAATTTTATTCGTATATTGTTTGAACCACTTGAAACACGTCATGGTGATGACGTCACAAGTCACGTGACTTTATAGCACGTACTGTTCATTACTATACAAAACCAATTATGATGTGCAATAGAATTTTCTTATTGATGTTAATTCAAAAGCGCAAACATTACGCTAAATTATATAAGTTATCGACTGGTACGCAATTTGTGTAAGAACTATGATAAGCAGAAGAATTCAACTTCTATGTGCGTTACAGAGAGCACTACAGTTCAAGACACTACAGCACTTGATGTTGTATCACTGTGTGACCACTATGTGCGTTACAGAGAGCACTACAGTTCAAGACACTACAGCACTTGATGTTGTATCACTGTGTGACCACTATGTTGTGTATGAGATTAAACATTTGGTGCCCATTACTTTGTGAACATTTCGAAATGCAAGAGATAAATGAGCACGTGATGTGCATTACTGTGTAAGCACAACGTTGTGTAAGAGATTAAGTACTTGGTGTGCATTAATGTGCAAGCATTAAGATGTGTAAGAGATTAAGCATTTGGTGTGCATTACTGTGAGCACTAAGATGTGCAAGAAATGAAGCACTTGGTGTGCATTACTTTGAGCACTAAGATATGCAAAAAATGAAGCACGTGGTGTGCATTACTGTGAGTACTGGATGTGCAAGAAATGAAGCACTTGGTGTGCATTACTTTGAGCACTAAGATGTGCAAGAAATGAAGCACGTGGTGTACATTACTGTTGGCACTAGATGTGCAAGAGATTAAGCACTTGGTGTGCATTACTTTGAGCACTAAGATGTGCAAGAAATGAAGCACTTGGTGTGCATTACTGTGAGTACTAGATGTGTAAGAGATTTAAGAATGGGTGTATTGTACAGTTATTGTAGTATCGTGTTGACTGATTGATGTAAGAGTAGCAATAAAGTTCTACTGTCTGCACATCACCGGTAACAGCACACTGTCACACTCCAAAGAGTTTCGTGTTGTTTTTGCGTATGCATATGCATATGCATAGTGCCCCGAACAACAGTCCTGCAATGGTGTGTCAACTTGGATCAACCATCCAACATAGTATTCCAGAAAGAGTTTGAATCGGTCGAGTCAGCCGAACCCTGTGGTGTTAATCCAGTCAGTGAAGTGCATGATACTGCTGCAGTTAATGCCAAGGAAAAGCCAGTAGCGCGTAAACCCCACCAGTTTAGTGTTCCCCATCCGCCTGTTCCCTGGGGAAAATTTACCAAGCCCACACTCCTGGATGTTTTCAAGGATGTTCACCGTGGGTTTGGAACTTTTGGCCCACCCTTACTACAGTGTATATCCATGAATCTTAATGTCACTCCAGTTCAAGCTCATCCCCATCGGTGTCCTGTGGCGAAAGAGGCAAAGGTAATAGCGGCAATCCGGGACCTAGAGAAACAAGGTATCTTGCAGAAAGTCACTGAACCGACTGCATGGATCTCTAACAGTGTCTACAAGGAAAAACCTGATGGAGCATATGTGTGTGTATTGACCCCAGTCAAACCATCAATAAAGCCATTGAGGTCCCAAAGTACCCTATTCCAACTGATGATACGTTATTGCCAAAGTCGAGCAATGGTAAAATTTTTTCCTGTGTCGATGTTTGCAAAGGGTTCACGAACATTGTGCTAGATGAAAGTTCCTCATTCTTAACAACCATGCACACGCCAATAGGGCGATACCGGTGGCTTCAGATGCGTTTTGGTGTTTAGGCTCCAAAGAGTATCAAAGAAGGCAGCATGAAGTGTTAGAGGGTTTGAAGAGTGTTGTTAATGAGGCTGATGACATTTTAGTCTTTGGAAGTGGTGAGACTGTTGAGGAGGCAGAAAAGGATCATGACATTGTATTTTACTCAGTTACTTTTCTGTTATCTATAGTGACGATTACTGTATCATCTAAAATGTACTTTAATTTCCATTAAGTTATTTTAGTTTATATGACTATCATTGGTCGAATTTATATTAGAGACGAATTGTCCGTCTGAGACGAATTATCCTTCTGAGACGGATAACTCGTCTAGATATAAATCCGGTGTTAAGACGAATTATGGACCAAAATTCGTCTTCGCTTGATTCGTCTGTCAGCACGTCTGTAAGACGGATAATTCGTCTCTAAATTTATATCTAGACGGAAAACGAAGACGGATTTACTGGCTGTTTTGATTTGAGGGAGACTGGTGTCTATCTAATCGCAAGGATTCTCGGGATGCAGTTTTCAAAATGGCGTTGGCATCGAAAGCAAGTTTCGCCAAAACAGCTACAAATTCGTCTCTCCAATTTATACTAAGACGGATTACTCGTCAGACGGATAATTCGTCTAGACGGATAAATTCGGCCAGTGTCTTTGACCTCATTTCCTAGGGCAACATTTTGTCCCTCAAGTAGAACCTTGTCTTCATCCCACCTTTGTTGCGCAGTGAGTAGCTGTCGTTTCAGCCATGAAATACGGGTTGATTCATAGGCTCGGAATTTGCAACCTGGGCTTTCAGTGCATGACATAACATCTTCATACATTGTAGTATGTACATGGTAATGTCATCGAGGCATCTTTCCTAAACTTATTTGCCATATTGTCTCTCAAAACGAGTAACCGTAAGTGGCTTAAAATTTTGATTGACCAGAAGATGCTGACAAAGCATTGTATTTCTGTTTTTCAGTCAATTATTCCTATTTTTCTTGAACCTAGTGACACCAGTTCCGATGATAATGAATACGAAATGTCTGAAAACGGTGATGATGCTGATGATGTTGTAGGTATTTAAGACCAACCTACAAACTGTTAAATTTAAATGTAAAGGTGGCTGTTAACATTACATCTGACAGATACGTTTTTGTTCGAATGAACTGATTTTGAAATTAGGAAGAACAATGTTCCTTTTATAAAGTACCACAAGGATTAATGGTATACATCTTTCCATTAATTGTATGCAGTATGGAGTATTAACTTAGTATTAAAGTTTAATAAAATGTTTGGGATTTGCCCCTTGATCATAGAACTGATAGCTGCAGAAAGTATGTATTATTACTTTTTAATGATTTTGTTACTGGATATGCAATTGAAATTCATACTTTCACTGAAAATACACACATTTAAATTATATACTGGTCCGTCACCTTTTAAATTCATCTATATTTTCATAATAATTTTAATAAGAGGGTGCCTCCAAACTGGTTTTGAGCAACAGCAGCCATTGTTCAAAAATGGATCACAATCATGTTATCAAAAGGTATCATGTGATGCAAAAATATCACATAACCCACCCCCCAGTATTGTGCATCATTTTCATTGACCCACCCCTTTTTGCATGCAGAAAAACAATGACCCCCCCAATTTTTCAGCCCACCCCCCTGTACTTTCTGACCAGTCCCTTACATGCTAGGGTAGAGCAAGAATTTAACAAGGGGGTTCAGAATGATTTCAAGGGATTTGATTACAACTTTTGTTTTATGCTGGGTTTAGGGGGCTCAGTGGAACCATGTGAACCAATCCTGTGTCCACTACGGCACATGGTAGT
The DNA here is from genome assembly GCA_026167885.1 of Bergia puertoricense. Classification (NCBI taxonomy): domain Eukaryota; kingdom Metazoa; phylum Cnidaria; class Anthozoa; order Zoantharia; family Parazoanthidae; genus Bergia; species Bergia puertoricense. The sequence continues at coordinate 15,862 of JANSTQ010155328.1, forward strand.
TTGTACTTAATATTTAGCTACTAACACTGGCACATGGAAACTGCTAATTAGGGACCAGTCATTTAATATGGTGATTGGGGAAATGGAGGAGAGTTTCATTTTGCATGGAAAATTTTTCAGGGCTAAAAAATTTAAGACCCACCTTGCTGGCCACAATTGTTTTGGGGAAGAACCTAGGTACCTCTTCACTATATTTATCAAACAAAGTAAGATTTAAACAAAACTACAACCAACCAAATTGGGCTACCTACGCAAAACATTAATATAGTTCACCTATCTAAAAACCAAGATTGTTATCTGACCAATATCTTTTTACAGAATATTTCCCATATAGCTTTTAATTTTGCTTTCTTTTCATAAAACATTTGTGTAAAGCCATGAAAGAGCCCTTTTTAAAAAGCTTTAAAAAGCTCTTATACAGTTTCAACTCTTTACTTCAGGCCATGGAGAATGATTGTGCAATAGTTATTTAACAATAAGAACAGGAGTTAGCGTTTTCTACAAGTACATAGTCAACAAGGTGAAGCCAAGTTGACTATCACTCAAAGAAAAAAGCAGTGAGTGTTCTACAGTAATTGTTTCAATATGATTTTTCCATGGTTAACTGATAAAACAATTTAAAATATGTTTATTTCAACCAACTTACATCATGACAAACTTCACAGTCACCATTGTCGCTAGTTCATGTGAAAATGCATCAGTGCAAATCCATGTATATCAGTGATTATAAACAGTGCGAGATCCTATCAGATTGAAGGATTTGCAATAGAACACAATAAATTTATACTAATAGTAGTTATAATTTAAAAATAAGTGCATACAAGTGATACTTCAGCAGTCTTGGTCACTTTTCAGAATTCAATGTAAAACTGAATGAGTATAATTAAGTCGCTACTTATTTTGTTCAAATTTGTTTTGGAAGAATAAAAAAGTAAGCAAAAGCCAAACATTTCAAAAGATTTCTTCAAAAAAGTATTACCAGAGATGTAGAAAAATCTGGGATGAGAAATTTATTGAATGATCAACACAATAGAGTTAAAATCATATGAAATTATGTTTTAACAAGCTACTAGTCCAATCAAGTCAACCCTAACACTAACCCAAAACCTAAACGTTTTCCCTATCTAACACTAACCACAACCTTCGCCCTAATTTTACTTCTAATCCAAATGCTAATCCTAATCCTGAACCTAACCCTAACTCATCCACACAGACTGCCCAAGATATACCTTATTACTGGAAATTAAGTAAGTGTTATAACAACGCCGACGAAATCAAAGTACGATTTAATTAATGTGAATTTTCACAAAAGTTATGTTTACATGCATTTAATTAACGTGGATTTTTGTGGTTTACGTGTTTAAGTGGTTTTAATTAATGCGGTTTTGATGCTCTGTTGCAGTCATTTTTACTGTTTTACGTTTTTCACAAGACAAAACAACAAAGTCATTCAACACAACTTGATGTTTAATAACGGCATGGCAGTGTGTACAAATCATAGATAAAGCAAGGATGGGAGTATGTAGATGAATCAAGACATTTTAAAATGTATTTTCTCCGAAGATGTGTCTTTTTCCGCCACTGATTCTGATGAAGGGACAGTTGAAGAAGCAGATGACATTCAAATTATGTCGTAACTTTTCAGTTCAAATAAAGGTGTTTCAAAATAACAATGCTGTAAAATAATGTGGTTTTAATTAACAATTACAACAATTAAAGGGTAATTTAATTAACGCGATTTTTCGAAAACCGCGTTAATTAAATGCTTTCTTAATTTCCTGTAATAAGGTAAGGTTATGCCAACTACCCCATTTAATTCATCAACTCCATCTTTGTTTATAACAGTCTATTTGTTTATAGCAATACGTAATTTTCAAAGAGGATCAATGTGTAATCGAGATGTGATGAACAAGTACACCACTTCTTTCTCGATTTTTCTAAGAATTTGTCATTTTCCAGAACACCGGAAGTGGCTTTGCACACTTTTAATATATTAGTCGCAGATACAATACCACCCCTCCTCTCCTCAGTTTACTGTGTATTCGCGTTTCCGATTTTTTATAAAGAGCTTTCGAGTAACATGGTTTCCTACAGTTATGGCTTATGCACACCGGTACACAAAACTTGCAAAGGCTGCTCAGTAGTCCAATACCGAATTGCGCAATATAACTATGGTTCCTTTTTGCCGTACTGAGCAGGTTCAAATCACACAAACAATAAAACTAACACACCTCGTAAGAGACTTTGTTAGGACTGGATGCTTCCTCAAGAAGTAACTGTAAACCTCCAATGCATCGTCAATAGCTGCTTTCAGAGATTTTGTGTATGTCTCCTCCCGTGAATCGGCCATGTTGGAATCACTGCTGAAGCCGCACTGTTATGTAGATTGTGTCAGCGGCTACTAACGATTCGTTACCAGTTTACGCGCAACTTTGGTTTAAAAAAAGAGGATGGCGGCTGAATAAGTTGAAGAGCATTCCTTTTTGGCTTAAATTATTTTTGTGTGAAGTCCTAACAAATGAAGACCTGCGAAGTCTGCAAAGAATCAGCACCGAAATACCGGTGTCCGTCGTGTCGCATAGAGTAGTAAGTACTTTTTGGGGCTATCCAACAAAAACTCTTGGGCAAGTACGTGCACTTCTCTCGAATTTCCTCTTCAATTTTTCCAGCGCTCAAGAGTTTTTTGCTGTGAAACGAAGATGTATTTGTAGTGGACTCTCCTTTTAAGAGTGTAGAGACCGTATTGGTTAATAAACAACTTATAGTTATTGGTAAATAAATAACTTATTATCATTAGCAAATAATCTATGATCATTGGTACCATGTGATGGCACAGAAACTTGGGCAAATTGCACTATTTTAGTTCAAGCTTGTTCAGAAGCGATTTTCCGCTCGTATCCAGTGTTTTGTGAAAGCAGACAAACTCTGTGTTCATTTTATATTACGTTGTTTTGTCCACACAGTGAATAGAACTGTATACATGTATTACATTTTTTAAATGTTTTGGTGAATTTAAAGGTGTTCAGTTCAGATTTTGGTAAAGAACTGTCTACTCATCAGAGAAGAGTGCCAGTAAAAAACGAAAGAGAAACTCACTCTCAAACTTAATTTACCTTGTCCTGGGGGTGGGGGCAGTTGATCACTTTTTTTTACTTCAGATGGGGCATTTGAATGATGTTTTCAACCCAGGGATGGGGAATTTGAACAACCATGAATCCAAAAATTGAAATGCCTGGGGTGTCATGTTGAAGTTTCGATTTGACTGATACAGTGTACATTATAATCATTGGCAAGTAAATAACTTATGATCATTGTTAAACAACTAATTTATGATCATTGGTTCTTTACTTTTTTTATACTTCCAATGTAGTAGTAATTAATGGAGTGGGTGGTAATGAAACAATATATATGGCTATCAGTAACTAATTAACATATGTTCATTAGTAACTAAATAGCATACATGTATGGTCATTGGTGACTAAATAATGTATGGTCATTGTAACTAAATATTATATGGTCATTAGTAACTAAATATTATATAGTCATTAGTAACTGAATATTATATGGTCATTGGTAACTAAATATTATTTATGATTATTGGTAACTAAATATTATATGATCACTGGTAACTAAATATTATATGGTCACTGGTAACTAAATATTATATGGTCATTGTAACTAAATATTATATGGTCATTGGTAACTAAATATTATGTATGGTTATTGGTAACTAAATATTATGTGGTCATTGGTAACTAAATATTATATGGTCATTGGTAACTAAATATTATGTATGGTTATTGGTAACTAAATATATGGTTATTGGTAACTAAATATTATATGGTCACTCGTAACTAAATATTATATGGTCATTGGTAACTATATATTATATGGTCACTGGTAACTAAATATTATTAGGTCATTGGTAAGTAAATATTATATGGTTATTGGTAACTAAATATTATTAGGTCATTGGTAACTAAATATATGGTCACTAGTAACTAAATATTATATGGTCTAAGTAATTTATGATCAATGGTATTATAATATAAAATTTACAGGTTTGGATTTGAAGACTCAATACTATACTATGCTATCTGACTATTTACAATAATATAAAATTGGTTTAAATAATTTGTGGTTCAAAATAACACAGCTATGTATTAAATAGAGGATATTACATGGATGTGCAGAGATGTGAGTTTTATCTTCAAGTGTTGGTAATATCTCTCACGAGTGAGCAAAGCAAATAAGTGAGAGCTGTTTTCAACATGAGAAGATAAAATTGGTATCTCCAAGCAGCCATGTAATGTTCTGTTTATTACATTAATATAGATAAAATACCAGGTACAAAGCAGTTAATTACTGCCAAAAATTATGTTGAAATATTCTTAATGTTCCAATCTAGCGATCAGAAAGTTGAACTGAAAAGTGAAATAATTTGACTGAGTTCTTGCTTTGACTGACAGCAAGAAATCTATAATTTTCATTTTCTTTCAATACTTGAGGTTTTTTTAGAATCTAAAGGAGGGACAAACAACAGAAAAAATCATAATCATGAGTAGTCTTAATAATATTTACATCCACTGAACTTCACCACGACAATCAGGGACAGAAAGAAGCGATAGGAACAAGCGGCCACAGGGAGATTAAAAAAGGCACGAAATTGATTGGATGGCATGTACGTAACCATGGTAATTTGATATGTTCACACATGAAGAGAACAATGATATCTTCACTGTGTGTGTATGACTTTTTAGAAATAGAGAAACCCTGGTATTTTATCTATATTTATGTGATAAAATCAAATCAAATGGTCCTATCATGAGCAGCACCAGTGGGAAACATTTGACTGTACAGTATGTGTAATATTGATTATAAAGGACACACCAATAAATAAAAGGCAATTTATGAAATTATAGTTTGAGACAAATCAACCAACACTGAACTTTTTTCTTTTTCAGTTTTGAAGATATTCAGAAACAAAATTAAATTGAGTTCCTACCTTAAAGTAGGGTTAGGGAAGCAATAGTAATAGTAAACTTTTATTTATATAGCACCAGATCACTATTTGCTCTCAGCAGTTTACAATAATATTAACGATAATACTTTACAATAATACCTTACAATTATGCTAAAACTGATTACATCATATGTGGTATTTTCTAGTTACATGGTATATATATGTATAAATCTTCAGACATGTTAAAGGTAGAAAAACCTACTTACATATGTAAAATATATATTAAAAAATTCAAACATAAGATAGAAAACCTACTTAAAATGATATAAAAGAAAACAAAACACAAAAGTACAAATTATAAGCTACAGTGTAATAGAAATAAATGTGTCTTTAAGGCTCCCTTAAATTCATTTACATTACCAGACTCTCTATTTTTTAGAGGGAGCTCATTCCAGATCTTAGGGCCTGAGACAGAGAAGGCTTGGTCACTGTATGATTTGGTGTTTGCTCTTATAACTTGTAAATAATTCCTTAGTATAGTTCTAAGTAAGTAGATTGGAGTACAGGTGTGATGTGGTCACATTTTCTAGTTAAACTCGCAGTACATGACACAGGGTCATACCAATAGGACTCCCCACAAGGGCTGGTATTTTAAAGTACAGACTCACAGTACATGACACAGGGTCATACCAATAGGACTCCCCACAAGGGCTGGTATTTTAAAGTACAGACTCACAGTACATG
>JANSTQ010155329.1:0-11315 GCA_026167885.1 Bergia puertoricense
AACGGCAAACGTGAGATTGCGATTTACATTTCCTAAAAGCAAATAATAAGTATACGAGAATAGTGTAAAACAATTCTTATGTTTGTGGCTAACACGGAACTACGTACCTTCACTTAGAAAAAGCAAAAGCTAAATCGTAAATAAGAATAAATTATGGTCATGATCACTTCTGCCGTTTGCCGTTTGCCGTTTGCCGTTTGCCGTAAACGCGATGCTAAATCTCTCTAATGTTAGCATTTGGCCTCGCGAGACTCGGGAGTGAAAATGGAAGTACTTCTACGAATACGATGTTATCACCAGAGCCTGGAGAACTATATTTTGTAACATATATAACTTTAAAATGCTGGAGATGCTCTATGTGTTTATTTGTTCTCTGAATGTAACCTGCCCACAGACGCTTATTTGACGAAGCCCATAAGGGACACTCACATACTCTAATTACAAACTGCAACTGAGTGTTTTTCAATGTCTTTCCTTTTTGCCATCTGCTGAAATTTTGAATCTTTTGTTCACGATGCCACGCTGTCATTTCGCGGGCTGTAATACAATAAAGTTTCCTGAAGTCCTAAAATTGTGCTTTTCATTTTTTGCCATAAAACAAGTTTAGTTTAATTTGACGATTCTGGATCTTTGCTCTCATAAAAAACGTTTAACTCTACTTTATTGCCTACATAGATACAAAGCGAAGACTGACTGCAGCATGGTTTTACGAAGGGATGCTGAACTTGTTTCTGACACTGTCAGATAGCCGTGGTAAAACCAAGAGATCAACCAACTCAACAAAACACTCAAAGCTGGAAAATGTGAACATAAATAGGCGTTTTTCTACAAACATTGAGGCGCATTTTCTTGATGTGCAAACATCTCCTCTGTGAAGGTTCATTTTATTAACGTATTTTAAAGTTAAAATTAATATCCTATGCAAGACCCAGTCGGGGTCTTACGTTAGCGGTTCATACCAACAGGTACAAGATAGATTTGAGTCAGAACGCTTTCAATTTTTAAAACATTCCCAGATTGAACGGAGTTCGATATATTCACAACAAGGCAAAGAGAAAGCTAAGTGTTATTTATTTGTTCCCTTTTCAGAGCAAATAGGCAGATATTAAACAGAAGTGTATCTTTTGATCAATACTAGATCCACAAATGGTGGATTTTGTGGTTTTTTGATAAAAAAAAAATTAAACACCTTTTTTCCAATTAATGTTTCATATTGGGTATTTGACTTTAGCAAAGTACTAAAGTGTTGTGCAGATAATCATCGGTTAGGGATATTTGGAAAAGTTTTAATTATCTTCAGAATGTTCGTGTAGATTGTGTTCACTTTACAGCATCAAATGATCGATTTACCTTCCTTCACGACTTTCCTCCCTACATGTTGGAGTATCAATGGTCTTTACGAACATTTGCGAGCAGGCGAACATAACGTCATGTTTTGTGATCGCAAGCATTTGAACACTGATCCATGGAGAATGGCCATCATCGAGTAAGCAAGCACGCTTTAAAATTATGCTGTTATTTCGAGTGGGAGCCAATCACGTGCACATTTCGTAGTTTTGTAGGACCATTCAAGACCCATCTACCTCACTAGCTACCCTTAAATTAAGATCTTTCGCATCACTTACATATCTCGCCTTGTTTTTCTCGGTGGTGTGATTAAACTCTGCTTGCAGTGTACCTCACTCGAATTTGAGATTCACTAAACTTCCTCAGGCTGTTTTAATCTGGAACTACAAAAGTAGAGCGCAGGTTATATTATATATCTCGATTCTGTCTCCTTGATCGTCTGACCGCAACCAACAATTCACCCGTGTGGGCTGATTGTAAATTGTAAATGACTAACAGCGTTATTCACTGACTCTATCTTAGTCGTTGTCTTTTTCCCACCTACTGGCGAGTACAAGTAACTCTAACGGAATAAACTGAACGTTACATTATGAAAGGACTTCAGAACTTACTTCAGTAAGTTGTCGCTGGTACATATTATATTACCACGTTGCAGAGGCGTGCATGCTGTTTCATTTTACGATTCATATCTCGGCGAAACAAAATGTATTTTTAACTAAATAACACATTTTATTTCACCGAAAAACTGTTAAAACCCGCTTATTTAGTGCCAGTACTAGATTGAGTAATTTAGTAATGCGTAGGTTTCACGGCTGTTAGTGAACATATGGAACTTGACAAGATACGACGACACAGTTCCAAGAAAGAAATAGCCCAACCGGAAAACTTATAACATCTCCTCTCCCCTCCCCTATTCGGTTTACACTTTCACCGCTCACAGCTCTTACGTAACGCACTCCCCTACCCAAGTCCATGCCACTCAGATTTAATCCTAGAAAGCATGAGGGGAGGGGGGGACGGTTTTTGGGGGATAAAAAACGTGCTATTTTACCGATTGCCAAAAGCTTCTTCACAACTGTTCTTTGATTAATAACACATCTTTTGAGCCTATCTCAATGACGTCATAGCTGATAACGTCATCACAAGAAATCACGAAACTCGCCCTTTGCTTTTAAAATTGGCGCTCTACCTGAAAAAATGACTGGAACTTAATTATTTTTTGTCTATGTTACAAATTCAGTAGTTTTTCTTTGAAAATTCATGTTTGTAATTATTTTCAGTTGTTTTAGAAATTTTTAAAAAAAATATATAAAATCCGAAACTTGGGCTGATGGCCGCCATTTTGGATTTTTGGAAGTGGTTACCACGGCAACATGATTAATTTTATTGATTACCAGATGAGATAGTTGATCGTGTGCAACTACCTTGCCAAATGAAATGTCATTATTCCTAACCGTTTGCAACATTTTGGTGTCGACAGTTTTGCTGACTATCCCCCCTCCCCCCCCCTCATTATCGAAGTGCTACTCCAAAATGTATGTTTTCATGGTTTTGACCTAAACTGATTACGATAGTGACACGTACCACAATAAATCAACTGTCCTTACGTGTCTGATGAAACTGGTTTTCTAATCCTATGTAGGTAGTCATCCTGTTGAATTGAGATTTTAGTTACTAGTACAATAAAGTGGACAATATCGCGAATGTACATTTTAAAGTATATCATCAGTTCTACATGTAAACTGACAGCTCCGTCTTCTGAGCATTGCATGATGTGGTAGGCCAGTTAACAAACTCATTTGATATCCTTGCTTGCTTAGTTTAGGGCCGACCATGTGATTTTGATGATATGAGGGGTGCGCGTGCAAGAACTATTTTAGTCTATTTCTGCTCACCTTCCTATACATTTTTATATTAATTTTAAAAAACCATGAAAATATTAAGGCATGCAAGCATTTTTTTGTTCGATCTTTGATTCTTTCAATTTCTTTATGGATCTTCGTCCCTCCTTTCCACTTCCAACCCCCTCCCCTCCCCCGCCATCCACGGGAAAACCACGTCACACACTCAGTGACAATGGCGAGTCTGGACATGTTGTTTTCTTTCTTTTAAATGAAAATAAACTCAAATTACGTACACATTTTGTAACTAGTTATTTTGTTCATTTCAACAGAAGAAAGCAGACAATATTGCGAAGGCAATTGCAACCTTGTAAAGTAAATCATTATGTACCTTAAAACATGTATTCAGTACTCCTGAACATTCCATGATTAGGTTCGTTAGTACATATGTTTCTTAATGTTGTTATTATCAGTTAACGAGGTATCACGGCCGAAAAAATCCAATTGAAAAACACGTCACACGAAACATAATCAAAAGTTCGAGTCAGTAGTTTAGTAGGGCAAAAGCCGCTAACGCCCCACGGGGGGATACTTCCAAATAATAGGGTGGGGAGGGTGTGAAACTGAGTGCTTGAGACTGTCACTCAGTTCCATTCCAGAGCAAGAAAAACCGTTGTTTAATACAACCCTAGTCCGAACAAGGCTGCAAAAAGATAACCTGTTACCCTGTTCCAGATATTAATGAAAACGTTTTCAGAAAGGTTTTGAAACATTTGGAAAATTTTTGGAAGATCTTCAGAAAACTTCAAAAATCGTCAGAAACGTACAGGTACAGCGTGTCATGAGAGCTTCGCCCTTCCCTCCCCTTCCCTTTCCCTCCCCCTCCCCCTTCCCTCACGTTTCGCTGGCAGCTAACTGAGCTGAAGCCTCAAACCGTTGCCTGTTTAATTTAGTAGTTGGCCTTCAGCAGTGATGAATTATTGTTCTTCAAAGTACGTTAACTGTCTTAATCTTCATATTTGACAAATGTTCACCCTTTGCACAATAATTCATCCACAGGACTATATCATATCACTTACAATAACTGATCACAGAAGTACTTTTTTTCAAAATTTCCAAAAACGTTCTAATTTTTTTTAAGAAAATTGTCAGATATCGTGATAAGTGGAAGTTGTCGAAAACCTTTTAAAATGATTTCGACGATTAATGTTAATTTTCGGAAAATCTTCAGGTACTTTGGTTTGGAAAATGTTGAAATTGTTTTGAGAAATTGTAGATATATATTATGTAATTTATTTTAATACAAAGGATATTTGAAACTGCAGCAACCCAGGAAACAACTGAACAAGTTTGTTGTTCTTCGGTTATGTTATACATTAGAAGAAAAAGGCTATTTAATTTCTGCTTGTTTTGTAACCTACGCTTATCCTAAACCGTAATACTTTGTACTAGTAGATAGGTAGAAAAATTAAAATGATCACTTCTTTGTCTTTTAGTTAATGTCCGAATTGACTTGAGTCATGCTTTCCGAAATGAATTTTTGATAAGGTCACTCCTGCATGCAATTGACAATGAGAATAAAATAGATCGGCATTGATAACAATAACGCACTTACTATGGTTCCACAAAACCTTCCATTAAAATGCATGTGAGTACTGATCTTAAAAAGCCTAAAAGTTTTACAAAATGGCTGCTTTTAATTTGTTTCAATAAACTATACATAAACAATTCAAAAGTTATAGAGCATGAGAGAAGTTTAAAGGGATCACGAGGCGAAGTCGATTGCATTTTCTTGCTTCCCGAGTGTTCTACGGTTTCACCACAGTGTATAGACAAAAATAAATCGGTTTTATAACTCTGTTGCAAAAAAGGAATTAATATGAATGTCTTTAGCTTCTCATTAACCAATCGGAGCGCGCCGCGTTATATGCTAGACGCCCTATTTATTATAGTGTAATTATGACTCACAAAAGACCACAGAAAGTTCAAGTCGGCCAAGTTTCAGTGTCCTTTGTCGTTATAGAAATCATCAAACAATGGCTGTCCAAATTCACAGATCTAGAGTATTTATCTGTGACTATCAATCAACGGTCCTCCCCACTTGTCCGTCTTTCCAGCTGTTGGTGCTTCAGAGTGAGTTAGAAGGAACTTTTCCTTTTACTGTTTGATTGTGTACGTATTTCTTTCTGGTATGATTAAAAATTGTTGTTGTGGTTGTGGTTGTATGCGTAGTTCTTCTTCTCGTTAGCGTCGATCTTCTCAAACCAATTTTTTCAAACTGAAAAAAAGAGGAAAAACAGCGAAATTCTAAATGATTACATGTTATTACTCAAAATTGAATAGTTTCGCATTCTGAATGTTGTTTGTTATCCTGTGAGTGTTTTCTATTTCATTTTTAAGAGCTTTGTTACTTCACAATCAACGATAAATTAAAACTCAGCAGTCAACCCTTGCTTTTCAGGTAGCACAAATTGTTTTGTACCGTCGCAATTTGTAATAACGTCGTAATATGTAATACGTGTTTCAATTTGTAATAAGAGTATATAATAAATTGTTTAATTCTGCGGTTCTGAATTCCAAGTTAATCCAGGCTTTGGCCATGGTGCGGAGCAGTTTGGCGACGTCAAAGTCACTTGATCATGACAATGAAGTGTTACTTTGTGTTTATCTTTCAAAGTGGCTATTAAGGTACTAGTGATTCATTTTGAGGGAAGGGTTGGGCAAGTTTTCTGTGCATGAACTTTTTTCCGTCATTTTGTCCACACGGGAAGTATGGGGTATCCGGCAGAGCTTGCTGGCTGGTTGTGCAAAAAATGTTTGTCCGTACACTTTTCCTTGTAGAATTACTTTGGTATTTATACAAATCTCCTCTCGGAATAAGAATGGTACGCCATTAACTAGAAAAGAATTAGAATATCATTTTTTTATTGGACCAAATAATTTGTCGTGTATACAACAACCTTTATCATGCATGTTAATAAGCAATTTCGCTTTATGTTACAGTGACTACATTGTAAAATACCACGAATTTATTATTCGGTATTATCAAAACAGTATAGCTAGTGTTGGGAAGCTTGAGAAGAGATATAGAACACGTAGTAAGTTAGTTATTAAAATAAAGCGAATCACTGAACACAAAAAATGGGCAAGTGCATGGTAAAATGTGTTTTGTCAGAGGATCTTGTTATTTTATTTTTTTGTTTCTTCACACCCATTTCATATGCGCAAATTGCTAATACAAATAACTCAAGCATCGTAACCGTGATTGTAGCGTGGAACGGGCGGGCGTAAGTGAACCTGACAAAAGATAATGATTGGAGTGGGAGAAATAAACACAAAAATGTAAGACGGAACAAACGAAGTACAAACCTGGTAAAGTTGATCAAAGTCAGTTGGGCCGTTCATATTCATCATTCTCCTCAGGTTGTCGTTTTTTCTTGAACACTACAGAATCTCGCCGCTCCTCTGATCTGCCCAACAACACTAGTAGTAAGACTATAATGAAAACTTGTGCATAGCATAAACTAATTAAATAGTTGTTGGCAGCCATTATTTTTACACGGCTGTCCAGGTACTGCTGTTACGCGACAGGGCAGAAAAAAATAACTTTTGTTGTTCTTCAGAGTGCCTTATATAAGGCCTGGATATATTGGCTTTAATTACCCCAGCCTATGTAAACGAGTAAAGGTCATAAGACATCCGTATCAAGCAGCAATTTCCGTTTCCTGCTCTACTATAATTCACTGACTCTGTCTCACTCATTGGATTTGTCCTTGCACAGCTCAGGAATATAATCAGAGCAATGCTAGTGAACTGTAACTCAAACAGTTAAATCGTTTGATGTCAAATTTAACTTGTGTTTCTGTACGAAAATTTGTATTCGCTTCCCAAGTGATTCTCACGACTCTCTTATTGATATTATCAGTTTACGAAGTAGGCGCCGGAAAGACAATAGAGAACGAAAAAAAACCCCAAAAATTAACTGACTGCTTTGGGTCAGTTTTAAAACAAGAGTTTTTTCTTCTTGAACAACACTACAAAATATCGCCGCTCTTCTGATCTGAACAACAACACAGGTAATAAAATTATAATCAAAACCTGTGCACAGCATAAGCCAAGCAAAAAATTTTGGCAGCCATCATTAGTAGCAATAACTCAGACAAGTTGTTATCTGACAGGCCAGGAATAAAAAATCTACAATCCTGATGCAGTGAAACCTGCAAGATGAACCGAGAAAGAAAAGCTAGTTTCTATCATCCCTGGCTACAAAGTTCAAGGTGAAATGACGTCACAAATATTTGACAGGCCAAAACAGCTTTTACTCGCCGACATAAAGAAAATGAAAATGATTTTGCTCCAGCTTTCCACGAGGTTTTTTGAATTATTAATTGACAGCGGCGCGTGAAATTTTTATTTGTTCATAGACTGTTTAATCATCTTTTTTGTTTTAAAAGTTAAACGATGAAAATGGGTCCACTGAAAGCCCACTATCCCCTCACGTCAGACGAGGTTGCATGCGAAAGTTGTAGACTGAAAAGTTGTATCGTGTAAAACGGCCTTAACTATAATAGTAAAGGCTGGTTCACACTAGCGATGCAACGACGCAAAAGCAAGCGCAAGCATCTCATCCATGAAAATATTCTTTTACGCACATCACATTCGTCACAGTTCAATATCAACGGAATAAAAGAATATTTTCATGGATGAGATGCTTGCGCTTCCGTTTGCGTCGTTGCGTCGCTAGTGTGAACCAGCCTTTACAGACACAGGAGTTCACTGCATCATATTTTAAGCTTTTATAAATATCGCAAAATAAATACAACACGATAAAAGCTAACACTGAATTTCCGAAACGGTCAAGAACTAAAGCGGAAAAAGCTTACTGGTTGTTCAGTCGCAAGTATCGGTATCAGTCGTCACCACAGCTAGCGAACACAGAAAAGGTAACAACTCTCGAGCATCCTCGTTGTTCTGATTGAACGCTCGCACTCGCAAGTTGTCACACTTGGATTGAAAAATGGAAAATCGAAATTAGATGAGCTTTGATTTCCAGTTTTTCGATAATTTCATTTGCTGTTATTTCTTTCCTCATCTCTCTGAATGTGTAAGTCAAACCGCGATTGTTTCTGCATTTGACATCATTTAGCGATTTTGCTGCAGCTTCTGGGGGGTATTTCGCCTCCGTCTGTTACTTTGCGCTGACCTCAAACAAGTGAACACAAATACAAAACTTAGCGACATAAATTCTTCGAAGTCAATCATCTCTGAAAAACTGCACTCGAAAAAGCACGAGCAACGTTACTTATGTTGCAAAGAGCGCCAAGAGTCATAGCATGGTGTAATATTTTAAAAAATTTCAATGCTTTCATATAAGTATGGCAACATCAAATGTGGCCAATGGTTAACTGAAGTACATTCCAAGCACGTGCTTGAACGATGTAATAAGCAAGCAAAGTTCAAGCAAAGTTCGAGCCGTCTGGTGTGACTACAGCCTTAGGCCCACTACCCCAGTATATGAGCATCTATACCTGCTAGCAAAATTTCGGTTATGGACCCCCGGGTATAAGTCCCCATATATAGGTCAATCTATTCCCCCCCCCCCCCTTCCTTCCCCTTTCTGGAAATAAGCCCTCCCATATATAGACCCATCCAATGAATTCCGGTTAAAATATAAATACCACATCTTGAAATCGATAATGATGCAGCTATAATGTAAGTGGAACATGGAAAACAATTTAATCATATTATAAAATGATTCTAATTCATGCCTTTACAAGTACATTTTCTTGTTAAAGCCAGTTATGGTACACGCGTCCGATACAAGCCCCTTCCCGCTTATGTACCCACCCAAAACCCCTTATGTAGCTTAGGACTTTAATGTAGCATTATACGGTATTAAACTCAAACCTATGAGGCGCCTTGCACTCGTCAGTTCACAGTCTACCAAGACCAAAACTGATTATTGTGTTTATAGAACCACGAGACCAAGACACATAGCGAAACGGAGAGAATCTCTTCAATAACAGCAAAATCGGGATCGATCGAGATTTCAAAGTTCATTTCCATAAGATTCAGATTGTTTATCTAAGTCAATCATTCGTCTGTTTATTGTTTTCGCTTCCTAATACAAATTAATATAAATATGATGCTGCAATTTTGGATTTCTACTTGCTAGTTTGTTCGAAAAGGCCTCTCTGTGTGATTTTCGACATTGCTATGTGTCGTGGTTTCATTCTCCCAAACGTAAGGATGATAACGTCAAGCTGTGTCACTATGAAAATATTTTATATTTCTATAAACACAATAAGGTAATGACGTTGAAGAAGAATCCAAACATGATTAGGAAACACAACAACTTCATGTGGAAAAGCACCAAGTTTTCATCTCGCTTCTGTCGGGTTCATACGAATGCGAAAACAACACGTTTTGGGCTTTGAAAGCTTACATGGCCACACGATATTCACCCTACATTTTCTTTTCACCCAATAAAATCACGTGGATCTCCAGGTGAAATCCCAACTTTGTTCTGTGCATGAATGTGAAAGTGGCTTGTTGATATCACGTTCAAAATTATTTCCTTATGCTACAACTTTTATCGCTGGGCCAAACAGGAAGCTATCCCTACGGCCCTATGTTGTGTGTCACTGGTAAGATAGTATAACCCCGGAAATATCAAAACAGTTGCCGCGGAACCAGTTTTCTCTTCTAATTTTTTTTCTTTATTTTTGATTTAAACTTAACACAGAGAGGTCTGAAATAAATGTAACAAATTAATTGTTACTCGTGACCGCGGTCACATGCTATATATCTGCGATAGTCTCAAAGTTATATTGTTTTAGTTATTAATTGATATGAAATATTATCATGGCACAATGCAGCTCTGGCTCTTTAGTTGTAACGTGCCGGGGAATGACTTTAAATAAAGTCAAAAAATTCCACCTCTGATTCTGGTCACTCGATACTAGTCGATAGGCCCTATTTTTTACCGCCAAATTGCCGACCCTATAACTTCAACAGTTTTTAAACGGCAACTTTTTTCGAAGGAATGAGTACATGCATACACTACATGCAGATCCGGCAAGTTTCTCCTGTTTCTCTTCCAGGCTGTGATATTAAAAGAAATTTTGTTGTCCTTTTGGTCATAATCACGATAAAATGTTAACAAAAAATAAAAACCTGAACTAGCGGGCCAACCCTTTTCCCGAGTTAACCCTCTTCCAGCCCCGGGTTGATCTTCCTTAGCGGGTTGAAAATTGACCGTTTCTTCTTTGGTAATCACAAGTTTTTGTTCTCCTTTGTTCATATGATTTGTTGGCTAAAATTAGTTAGGTTAGGACTTTTGTGCTAATAATGCTATGCATGGGCAAAATATTTTATTGTGTGAAAGCACAGAGTAAAACGTCTGTGGTCTGTTTGAATGATGCATCGACTTTTCAACCTCCTGAAAGAGTACTAAGCACAAAATGGAGCTTGAATGTCAACATCTGCTTGTGAGATAAAAATATAATCGATCTTCACTGGCCAATGCTGTAATAGCTTTGTTTACACAACTCCCTGCTCTTCAAGTTTAGT
The DNA here is from genome assembly GCA_026167885.1 of Bergia puertoricense. Taxonomy (NCBI): domain Eukaryota; kingdom Metazoa; phylum Cnidaria; class Anthozoa; order Zoantharia; family Parazoanthidae; genus Bergia; species Bergia puertoricense. Next base: position 10,761 of record JANSTQ010155329.1, read on the forward strand.
TGTCCACATAAACAAATTATGAAGTTATAGATTTGTTTAAAACAATCCAGCACAGGGCATAAACATATGTTGTTACAAATCATGCATCAGAGCAATCAACAATAATCTTAATAAACATGACGCCATCCATGACATAAGCGTGTTTATCCAATTCGGTCAGCGGACAGAACAGCGGGCACCCTGAAGCAATGTTCATCTCTCTTCTGGGTTTCTGGAAGGAGGAACTGTTGGGGTCAGGTCGGAACGCGTCAATCACGTGCTCTGTGTTATCTTGATCCAATATCATAAGAGTGACCTTCTGTCTGAATGGCCAGCGGAGTAACGCGTCATACTCACTGCGCATGAGTACAAAAAATAGCGAAACATGACTTCCTCTCCCCATACCATCACCGTTTAAGTAGATGCGTGCACACATTTTGTATCCATAGCGACTGGTATAGAAAATTGGACTGTAGAACGACGTACGTCGACCGCTGATTGCATCTTGCCGCTGTTGTGCGAAGTTTGTAATCTTCCACATCAATGTTCCATCCGTACTCGGTATCTCATCCCAGC
>JANSTQ010155351.1:0-11314 GCA_026167885.1 Bergia puertoricense
CAACAGTCCTCCTCAGGACTCCACCAACTCGGACGATCAATCAACTACAAACGTCAATCAGAACCAACAACAGTCCTCCTCAGGACTCCACCAACTCGGACGATCAATCAACTACAAACGTCAATCAGAACCAACAACAGTCCTTCTCAGGACTACACCAACCCGGATTATCAACCAACTACAAACGTCAGGTACAACCAACAACAGTCCTTCTCATGACTACACTCACCCGGACGATCAATCAACTACAAACGTCAATCACAACCAACAACAGTCCTTCTCAGGACTCCACCAACCCGGATAATCAACCAACTACAAATGTCAGTCACAACCAACAACAGTCCTTCTCAGGACTCCACCAACCCGGATGATCAAACCAACTACAAACATCAATCACAACCAACAACAGTCCTTCTCAGGACTCCACCAACCCGGATGATCAACCAACTACAAACGTCAGTTACAACCAACAACAGTCCTCCTCAGGACTCCACCAACCCGGATGATCAACCAACTACAAACGTCAGTTACAACCAATAACAGTCCTCCTCAGGACTACACCAACCCGGACGATCAAACCAACTACAAACGTCAATCACAACCAACAACAGTCCTTTTCAGGACTACACCAACCCGGATGATCAACCAACTACAATATTGATTTACCTGGGTTCGGACTATTCACTGTGTTAATTACAACTTATTGTGAAGCTTTAATTCCCAGGGAGGGTACTCTCCTACTAGACTGTCGGGGAGGTTTGTCACATTTTCTAGGGGTTCAAAATTGGAGTTTGATTAATAGCCCGAAGTGAAGTGCCAAAAAATTGTTTATTTCAGTTAGGGTTAAGCAGCCCCAAAATATTTTACTTAATATTTCGTAATCACTGTAATTGCCTTACATCCACAAAACTTGTTATTTAGCGATAAATTATTATTTTATTAGTAAGTAGGCGATAACTGGCATTTGGAGAAGGCGACAGTTGATAACCCATACTAAGTAATCCATAGGGTATTTTTGTGTCACCATCAAAGTATGTTTTAGGGTATGTATTTTTTCTTGGTAAGATTTAAGGTATTTTTCCTAACCTCTCCCCGACATCCAACTATAAAGAATACACACGGGCTTTAATTATTTCCTGTAGGTGTCCACCTGGCACACTGTCCAGGTATCTTGGTCGTCACTGACTGCCACAGACTGTTTCTTTTTCACTCTACTACGTCGTGGACACCAAAGTTCACTCATCTTCATTTTGCAGGTCTTGTCTCAAAGCACTGCATGCTTATTTTGACGTTCAATATAACACTTATGATTGGGTTTGTTGCTTGCCTGGTCAGTGTTTTGCTTTTCAGTTCGATATCTGTTGCAAGAAGGTGATTTTCTCTGCATTTTACCACTTTTTGGCACCATTTCTTTCTCCTTGAACAAAACTTACATGTTCTGGCATCACTATTTACTTAACATCTCGATCAGTCTACTTGCAATCGAGACAATAAATTGAGATTTATAGTTGCAGTTAAGAAGCTCGTTCTTGACAGCAATTACCATCACGTTTTCCATATCATTTTCAATCTTTTTCATCTTTTTCAATATTAGTAGTATCTCTTAAGGTGAGGTTATAACCGAAAAGATTCTCCAACTTTTATCGTTATTTCGATTCAAGGTTTGTCCTACTCATCCAGTCCCTTCTACTACAACATTTCGTCGGCTCTGCAGTTGTTCACAACTCTAGACAATAACGATGGAAGGGTTACAACTAATTCAAGAGATTTGACATAGTGTTCGTTAAAATGTTTTAAAAATTCGGTTAAAGGCTAGAATGTTTGAAGTTTAAGATGTTAAAATAGCCAAATGTTTTGGGCTTTTCGACTGAGTAATTATCAGGGTTAAAATCTGCAGAACTGGCTGCATTCTTTTAAATCGTGTTATGTTATGTTATCCCCGTGGGGGAAAGCTGTACAATGTATGAATGCACTTGTTAGTTTAATGACGGCACTCGTTGTTGTATGACGAGACTACCGATGATCTCGCGCTTAAAATCAGTAAAGCTCTACTCTGTGAACGAAAGACACGATTGGATGTTTGAACAATAGCAGTTACAATAACAGACACATTTTAACAATACGTTATTGTATGTTTGTTTACGGATGGTTAGGTTTAGTCGTAAGGTTGGGGCTATTTATATTGTCTCTTTATCCAATAACATCTTTCGTTCTCAAAGTAGAAGGTGACTCCTTAAAATATCCGTTTGCTTTGATTGTTTTACGAGAGAACAACAAGAGCTGCACACTTCCTCAGTTTTCTGCTCCTCCAAGACACAGTCAATGTCGAGAAATTTGACGTAGCTTGACTATATCAGCACTTGTACTATGCTTTGTTCATCTTGCCAAGTCAAGCAACGACAACCTTGTATTTCTAACAAAGTTGTTTTTTCCCTTTTCCACCATTCTCAGAAAACCAGGGGCGGTCATTCAGGCGGGAAAAAATCAGGACGTGGGAACGCAAGACGAAGAGCGGTGAGGCAAAAGCCGATATGTGACGAGAAATAAACCCTCCAGGCTTCTTGACTTTTCTATCGGCTCTGGATTTTCTCCCGTCCGAAGGACTACCCCATGCTGGAACCAGAAAAGATGGCGACTGGTACATTTACCCATAACTCCTAGCGCTCGAAAAATCTGAAAACGTTCATAAAGACGTACAGAAAGGATCTAAGAATTTCAAACCTTGTTTACAGTTATTAGTGCATGGACAAGTATTCGAAATCAGGGTTAGGTTCGCAAGGCATTGTGGTCAAATGTACAGCAGCTGGTGGATTATGAATGGGAAAATCAAAACTAGTTTAAAATTCCAAGCTCCTTGTTCGCGGTGAATCCAGCAAAGTTCAATTTTATAGGAAAAATCACTGTCTGATGAGGATATTCCACGTTAAATGTCACGAGAAAAATCATATTGTACGAACAGCGTAGCGGTGAAAGTTGTCAAGTGAAATTTAACGTGGAATACCCGAGTCAGGCAATGCATTTTCCTTGAGTCGCAATTCAGGAATGAGACCTTGCAAAATCGAACCGACTTGAGCTATTCTTTTATATTTTGGCATGAGCAGTGGGAAACATGGAATTTGAATACGAGAACCAGCAATCGCTAAATAGTCGAATATACCCGGGGAAAAATACGTAGACAAACACTAATAACTGAAAATATCAGCCTACCGTCAAAAACAATGACTGGTGTCTTTGATGCTCAATGATGATTACTGTACGTTGTGATCACTTATGATGCAATAAATTATTGCTTTTTGTGAAACCCTTCGGACATTCAGAGTAAATCATTTTTTTATTGCTTGAATTATTAAGGTTTGCTCCGAAATAAACTGACTTCAATTTACGAAGGACCATTAATGCTCCAAAATGAGCTGACTTCAATTCATTGCTGCAACATGAGTTCATTTCAAAATTTTACAAGGCTTACAACACTGTGAGACGAAAAAATACTTGTTCTGATGCAAAACTCGTTCGCGCGCGGGTCCAAAAACGGCGGGAAAATGAAGTGACGCGCGCGCAAAAAATAGAAAAATGGCGGAAGAACGGTGGCTCGGAAACAACGTTGGTGGGGTGGGGCAATATGAGGTGGCCCAGGTGGTGGTACGACTTTAACAAAGTTTACGAGCTTAAAACTAATCCTAATCTTAACGTTAAAACTAGCCCTAACCTTAACCCCATCCTTGAAACTAATCCTAATCTGAACCTTAAAACCAGCCCTAACCCGAACCCTAACACTGAACCAGGTTAGGGTTAGTTTTAAGGTTGGGGTTAGGGTTAGTTGAGCGCAGTTCAATTACTAAAATTCCTGGTTAGTGCACAGCACCACGACAGTTCCAAAGTCTCTTACTATCTTGAATATAGGAGAACTTGGACTTGCAATGGAGGTCATTGACATTAGTTTTAATATCTGAGGTTACCTTTGCCGCACATATTTACATGTCATACACTATGAGCAGTTATTATATCTATAGCAAGTCTCTGAGTAATATATGGTTTTAAAGAAGAACTTGACACCTTTCCCTAAAGTTTATGCCATATTTTTCACTTCAGTAAACCAATTTTTCACAGAGAATTTCGAACCAAAGCAGCTCAAAGATAGTAAGAACATTTTCATACCTTCCGTTTAGGTATTATTTATTTACGCAACACTTACAAGACCATTTTGTCCAAATACGACCATTTTATGTAAATATATATTGAGCCATCCCAGTCGAGATTTTCAAGCAAATTTACACTACTATTTAAAGGAATTAAACTTGTTCTCTAAAATGTTCAAAAACTAAGTATTTTTTCAGGTCTCTTTCAAAGGTAAGTCTCTTTTAAAATGAATTTTAAAAAGAGAAATCCCTTTTTAGGTTTCTTTTGCAAGGTGAATTTTAGCGTTTAGCGAGTTTCCACTGTATTTTAATTCGATATATTGAACGTCTCGTCTGTAACTGTCAAATCTATAACAAGCATCTTGTGGTTACAGCTTTCGCAACCTTACTGAGAAAGAGTGGATAACCATTTCTCAACTTATGATATGGAGGTTCATGCTGTGATGTTTTTCTGTTTACTCGATGGTTAAGGATTGGGCTTTTTTGGCCCGTGTTTTTCGAGATGCTTTACATACGTGTCTTTTCTCTTGAATGTTTTACCACAGTTCCGCACGGTGCACGTAAACGGTCTAAGTCCTGTGTGAATGAGCATGTGCCTGCGAAGGTGGTCTGTCCTTCTAAACGTTTTACTACACTCTGAGCAGGTGAACGTCCTGCAAATATGAGCGCCAACAGCTTCAACCTTCCCTCTGCATCGTACACACTGGAGTTTCTCTGCTACATGCAAGGAAATAAATTAGTAAAAAGATATGACTGAAACAACGTTAATCACGTTCGATTTCATTTATTATATTACTTATTTACTTCCTTTTATACTATACCTTGACAAACGACGGATAAACCAAAATGTCCGTTAATAAGTTTTAGGAAAAGTCAGAAAGTTTCATAGCATTGTTTCAAAGCGTTTTGGAGCTATCAAAGAAAATACGGATGGGTGGCTTGAGCAAGCGATGTCCGAACTTGCAGTCTAATTAGTTACTCTACAATTAATGTACCTGCTCTTAGTAATTAGTTAAAATTTAGTTATGACATCCTGTGAGGTCTGAACTCATCATTGTATCATATACGGCAAACTGTGTAATATATATGAATAACTAGTACATTCCAGACCGATTTGCTACGACTGGCCGTTACTCGTTCTCGTGCAGCGTCCCTATTAAATATTCCTTCCATTCCGCACCTATTTTATCCTAGCAGGCTTTGACTGAGATTAAATTAAATCTTCAAAAACTAAGATCGTTCAATTTCAGTCCAATAAGTAGACGTTCCTTTTAAAAAAGAGTGTAGGTAAAACTGTTGTATTCAAAAAAAAAAATGCGGAAACAAATATGATTAGAAACGTAAAGATCTAAAAACTGCTGGTGTGAAACAAAAACCTGTTACAACAATATTTCACTTGCAGGGAAAAGAAAAAGGGGCCTTCAAAACACTCGCCACACCACAGGAAATCGCAAAGATTTCCTCAATGTGATTTTGAAAGAAGCAGACAAGAAAACCGGCGCTTCTGGTCAATCGATCTGTGAATTAGGGGAATCAATAAATCGACCAATCAATAAATCGATTGACCGATAATGAAGCAATCAATAATTTAATCGCCAAATCAATTAGTCAGACAAAACAAACAGTAACAAGTGAAGGGGTAACCAGTAAGGTTTGGCCGCTTAGCATATAAACAGATTTAGAGATAGACAAACACATAGCAATAGGTGAGTCAGTCAATCAGTCTTTATTTATAATATTGTTTTAAAATTTAGAAAGCAAAAATTAACCTCGTTCACAGGCTTTTCCCTTGGCATTAAGGGTATTAAGAAACGCATACGGAAAGATTTCTGAATTCCTCTAGAATGAGGCAGTATACGCTACGAAACGACTGTCCGAATTAACTTGTTTTGTTTACTTCGAAAGAAGCCTTCTGCTCCGTTGAAAGAATCAAAGTTTTTATTACACATATTTCCATTCTAGAATACAGTCAATAGAACGCTACGATGTTAAACAAAACACAATTCAAACGTGGGCGGTGTTCACTTGACACCGGATCGAGTTTCGCATCTGTGCGACTTCATCCCGATCCACCCAAAGGCTCTGCAATTTTTTTACACAACACGTTCTAAATGAGAGTCATTCCGGAGAGTTCATCCCAGCAGTTGTACTGGATCGAAATGTTCGTTCCGGAACTAAATCCCAACGCACATTACACAAGTATCACGTAAATAAGGCGCAAGTTCATTCCGGTACGGAGTTAGGAAAGCGGGTTGGTTGGGCCGATCGGGAGACTTTCAAATGCCTGATCCCCACCAATAGTTTTACTGCATTTTCATTCCAGAATGAGAGTTTCAGCGTGAACATTGAATAACATACGTCTTTCATAAGGGAACGAACCATGTAACACCACCTTAAGGGCACTTTATTCACTGTTAAAATCACTTTATTTCCCTGTCTTCAACAAGTGCAGTGTTCTCGACTGTTTCTCTACACTTCTCCACTCCATTCTTTTGGAAAAGAAAACTCTCCCAAATAACATGTTTTAGCAAAAGTGGTAACTTAATTATCTCGCCTCTTTTGATAAACAATCCGATACACAATGAATTAACAACACCGCAGAATAAGTCTCGAACATACCACAGAACACCCGACGAAACAAAAATCTAAATTTGAGTCACAATGGTTTTGTATAATTCTATACCACAATACGGCTTTAGTTATCCTTTTATCTGTTTTTTTATATTTTAAGTATCATTTATCTTTGACCAATGTATTTCGCAAAAAAAAAAATTGTTCTAACAATATATAACTGACGTGAATAGTTAAGCTTTACAATTTTAAAGCGCTTCAAGACTTGTGGGGTGAAGCACTGTGTAATTACGCATTGGTTACTTCAGTTATCAATTTAGTCAGTTTTTTTTTGGTGAAGAAACGTGTTGTAGCAAAGTCGTTACAGTGATAGCAAACATGTAACAGTCCAATTTTCCTCTGACGAATATACGCCAAGCATTGTCTCTGGGCAACCTGTGGCCTTTAACGAGATCGGGGGGGGGGGCAGGGAGGGTGTTTTGAAAAGGGGGGAAAGAACAATCAGGCATGCATCTGCTTGCGTAACCTTGCTTCCTTGTTTCGTTCATTTTCGAGTATGAATCTGTAGATGCCTCATAAAATAATCTTTCCTCGCAAAACTCTTGCGGCAGTTCTGATCACTGCATGTAAATGGCCGTATTCCCGTATGTATAAACATGTGTCGACGAAGTTCCTGCTGTCTCTTGAATGTTTTACTGCATTCGGAACACTTGAACTTCCTGCAAACGTGAGTTCCACCTGCTCGGCTCCCTTCGCACTGTGCACACTTGCCTTCTACTGCAGCAGGCGGAGAAAAAAGGACAAAAAGGACATTTCATGAGATTATCTCTGCCAGTGGAAATACACTCACATGTACTGGCGTTCTTCTATAGCTTACTGACTGACTTTCGCGAGAATTTCACTGCTTGTGGCAAAAACATTACACACACGAGTTGAGATAGTTAACCAGAATTGACTTCGCGCAAGTGTTTCGTGATTCGGAGCTGGGAAAAAGATTAGACAATGGCGCATGTGAACTACACCTAACGATATCCTGTGTTCTTTTGTGTGACCCATCTTTCATTCCCGCGTTATTTACGTAAGTTATTACTTAAGTTCTATTTCATGTCCTGTTCACGGAGCGTGAACTATATCTAACAACATCCTGCGTTCTTTTGTGACACAACTTTCAATCTCACGTTATTTACATTATTCAGAATCTCAGGATCTATTTCACATCCTTTTTTCGAACATGGACCTGGAGATGCTTCATATAATAATCTTTTCTCGCAAATGTCTTGCCACAGTCTTGCTGGCTGCACGTGAATGGCCGTAGCCCGGTGTGGATGAATGTGTGGCGCCGGAGATGGTGGTGCCGCCTAAACGTCTTGTTACACACGGAACAAGTAAAGGTCCTGCAAACGTGTTCTTGGTCAATCTTCAGCCTCCCGTCGCATCGTGAGCACCGCGTTCTCGCTGTAATATACAGGAGAGAACAACATTTAACGCATGAAATCGTCTTCAAAATTACTAAAACCACCGACAAATTACTGAGTCTGGTTAAAAAACAACCCGAAAGGTGATAAAAACAAAACGGTGGGCTTCTCATCTCGATTGACTTCGCTTTATAAGTGTCTCGTGACTCCAAGCTGACTATGATAGGAAAAGGATGCAACTTGGTTCTTGAGGTGGAAAGGAAATGCTACTCAAGTTGAAATACTCAGAAAAAATCTGAATTCAAGAATACAATCATATACTAATATAATTATCGGACATGTATCGAGCGAGCAGATGCGAGACATATGTCCATCTTTAAGCATCCAAAAATTGACTCAGCTCCTCATGTGAGTCTCTGTAGCTCAGTGGGTAGAGCATCTGACCGGTAATCAGAGGGTCATGGATTCGATTCCCGTCAGTGCCTCAGATTTTTTGAGTATTTCAACTTGAGCAGCCTTTCCTTTCCTTTCCTTTCCAAGCTGACTATTGTGCACAGATCCGAAAGCACGATATCCTTACATAAGAGAGCCTGTGAATGGACTGAATTTGTTAGACACTGGTGTTCTGTAAATTTCTTGCTCACCAAAGGGAATTAATACTAATATGTCCCGATGCCGAATGAATCAAGATTCTTCCAAAGGGTTCGAAAGCTCGGTAAAGCGTTTGGATAAACTTCGCAAACAATCACATAAAATGAACAACCCATTTAAACTCAGTTTTAACTATTCTGATTGACACTATTTCAGTTGCACAGAATATTGACTCTATCTTGCCCATAACGGCCTAAAGATTGGGATGCGGGGAAAACCAAGAGCTTTATCCAAAACAACAGCTTTTATCAAAACTAAAGAATTTGGTTTAACCAGAGTGCCTTGCGGGTTGGGGCGGTCATTTTGACCAAACTGAAAACTCTTTGCAATGATGGTGGTTCTGGAACCATTCGAAAATCTGTGATATCCTGTGTCTCTGCACCAAGATTTCACCTTAGTTGTGTCCTTGGCAGCTTTGTCATTCTCTTCAACCATTTATTTCGTTTTGTTTTAATTTTTGATATTTTCGAAAACACGTTTATCGCGGGGACGATATAAAGAACGAACTTGCGACATCTTAGAGATTTTGACCACTCGAAGAAACAGACAAACATACAACACCCGACCTTGAATAAACGATAAAAACTATGTAACGCATCGTGATTGAGTCCAATTCTTAAAATCTCTGAAACTAATGTCGCCAACGTTATGAACGCTTCCGACTTAGGCTGAATCTAACTCGTAGACACTTCGCTGACTTTTAAGTGCCCATACCCCTACTGATCATGGTATCAACAAATGTGATTCTTGTTTTTGCATTTTCAGAATTGTCGAGTAATTTTGAGCGAGTTCATACAAATCTTTCAAAAAAGGATAGCTACCATAAAATAATATATAAAAAATAATATATCATTGATCTACATTGATATTTTATTGAAAACCTCAACAAAAAATCTTGAAAATTCTTTCTGATTAATGAAGTCGGGCATACAGGCATAGCTACACTTTTGTTTAGACCAAGCGTTCTTGTCAACTGCAGCTAACTAAGCAAGAAATCATAATTCATCATAATCAAACCGAATGAAACGCCCACTGAACGGAAGTTATTTTCGAGAGTGAGTCTCGAGATGTTTGAGGAAGTGATCTTTTCTCGCAAAACTCTTGCGGCAGTTCTGATCACTGCACGTAAATGGCCGTATTCCCGTATGTATAAACATGTGTCGACGAAGTTCTTGCTGTCTCTTGAATGTTTTACTGCATTCGGAGCACTTGAACTTCCTGCAAATATGAGTTCCACCTGCTCGGCTCCCCTCGCACTGTGCACACTTTCCTTCTACTGCAGCAGGCGGAGAAAAAGAGCAATTAATAATAATTTCGCTGAAATTTCGTGGAAATATACTAAGAAATTTGCGTAGTACATGCAATGGCGTTCCTCGACGGCATGCGAGAAAGTGAGAACAACATTCTACAAGGATTTCGTTGCTTTCAGGAAAGTTGTTGCGCCTAAGATGTCTCTCAATGAATGGTAAGTTACGAAAGTTCGCCAGAATTGACTGCGCTACAAGCGTTCGTGATTCTCCTCTTCGACTAAAGACTAATTTTTCAACCACACAAAATCCTCTTAAATCAGACGTCCATGTTGAATATGTTAACGAAAGTCTCGTGATTAATTTTGAGCGGCAAATGCCGAAAAGCCCATTTCCCAGCATAAAGCGAAATAGGCAGGTTAAAAAAAGTCTTGCAGACAAATATTCGTTGCAAGGAAGGCGTTTAGAGAAATTGCTAGTGCTACATCTAAATCCAAAAAAATCATCCTAATACGTCAACTGTGTTACTAAGTACAGAATCAGAAACACAAGGAAAAAACTCTGAAAGTAGTGGCTGTGTACGGTAAAAGAAGAGCTACTGAACATTTAATTCAAGTTCCTTGCATGATGGCGTCAGTTTACAACTACAACGAGAATGCTTTACGAACTTTCTGTTTTATTCAAATTTTTATCCCCTCATGAGGATTGTAGAACAATTAGCACAAATCATCTTACAAAAGAAAGTGAACAAAGTCTTCTGGTGGAAGTAGTATATGACACCATAATGCCATTTGCATGCATGCTGAAAAAATGTACATTTTTTAATTCTTTTGTCATTTCAGTTTAATCATGTTTTTTTACAGTCCTATTTTCACAAAGGAAAAACCAACAAAACCAATATACAACCGATTTTAAGTGGCTTTTATTGCTACTACAATCTCTATCAATGTATAACATGTATATTGGAATAAACAAACGAGGAATATTGCCTTTTGATACAATACAGATTAAAGTTTAAATAATTGGCTCCTGCTTGCCAACAGTTTGTTTCATTACGGCTTGGAAAAAATCAGTTTAATACCCAAATTCATTCACACACTTCAAAACTTATTTACAATTACTATTCTTTGTGATTGTAACTTCGATTGAAATGATATCGAAAATTACGAACTGAAGAGCGAAAGGCACTTGCTTTCTTATATTTTTAAAGATCTTTCATCAAATACGCGTGATATTTGTTCTTTACTGACAACTCCCGCAAAATCATAACGTAAATGGTAACGGGGGGAGGGGG
>JANSTQ010155362.1:0-11313 GCA_026167885.1 Bergia puertoricense
CGAACTAAAGTTTCGTGCTGTTTTAGTTCGTCTGTTTAGTGTATCGTTTAGACGCACTAAACAGACGAATTATTCGTCTCGGATAAATAATTCGACCGGGTAAACACGAGACGCACTAAACAGACGAATTAAACAGGAGCATTAACGAAGTAAATATACTTTATAACCGCTTGAATGTGTTTTCAACAACGGGAACAGGAAAAAACATCCGTTTGATGCGTCTCACATTTAGTCAGACGCACTTAAATTCTGCTATTTGATGCGTCCCGTATTCATCCAGGCCAGTCGAATAACTCGTCTCAGACGAATTATTCGTCTTTCTAGGTAAATACAGCCATTAAAACCACATTATTTTACAGCATTGTTATTTTGAAACACCTTTATCTGAACTGAAAAGTTACAATATAATTTGAATGCCGTCTGCCTCTTCAACTGTCTCTCCATCAGAAAGACACATCTTCAGAGAAAATACATTTTAAAATGTGTTTTGACTCCCATCCTTGCTTTATCTATGATTTGTACACACTGTCACGCCGTTATTAAGCATCAAGTTGTGTTGAATGACTTCGTTGTTTTGTCTTGTGAAAAGCGTAGAACAGTATAAAAATGACTGCAACAGAGGTCAGAGCATCAAAACCGCATTAATTAAAACCACTTTTAAAAACACGTAAAGTCGGTAAACCACAAAATCCGCATTTTTGTGAAAATTCGCGTTAATTAAATCGTACTTTAATTTTGTCCGTGTTGTTAGAATGCTTTCTTAATTTCCTGTAATAAGGTATGTTTTTTAATCAAACTTCACACGCCTCAAAGGGGTTAATTTGACACGCTCACACGCTGGGCAATCATAATGTATCAATCAAATCAAAACTTTAACATGATCCCCCGGGCAACCACCGGGCATTTGAACTTTTGGATCCGCTGCTGTTCAAATTCCCCACCCCCGGACAAAAGTGTTGTTCAAATGCCCAACCATAAGTGAAAAAACGTGATCAAATGCCCCCACCCTTGGGACATTAGGTAAAATAATAGTTTGATAGTCAATTTCTCTTTTATTTTTACTGGCACTCCTCTCTGCTGAGTGGGCAGATCTTGTTCACCAAAACTTGAACTGAACACCATTATTTCACCAAAAATTAAACAAAAAAGTAATACTTAAGTCTACAGTTCCTTCTCACTGTTTGAACAAAACTACTTAATATAAAATTGACGAATCGTTTGTTCGCCTTCACAAAAAACTGGAAATATAAAGCGGAAAACTGCTTCTGAGCAAGCTTGAACAAAATCAGTGTAGTTTGCCCAAGTTTCTGTGCCATCACATGGTAACTGAAGTGCTTTCTGACCAAATGTTCAATACAGTTACAAGCATTTAATACTGGCAAATGATTTGTTTATCTGCCATCAATAAAACATTATTGAAACAAACATATTAATCTTTACTTTTGCCAGTGAAATCTTTTAAATTATATACATCTCGTTCATCTGTCATCACATCAGCCATTTTCACAGCCGGGGAGAAATACGATATTCATGGCCAGACACATGTTTCTCTGGGAAGCGGCACAACAAGTGACATGAAATCAAGACTACCTGTTCAAATGCCTGGCCCTCCCCAATCTATTCAGTTCAAATTGCTGGTCCCTGGGACACTCCCCAACATCAAATACCCTGCCCTGGGCATCATAGCTGTCAAATGCCCCAGGGTTGCCCAGGGAGGGGGGATGTTGAAGGTTTGAATTGATTGGTACATAATTACACACCTAAAATTAGTTCTCACATGTGAAATCATCAAAACTCTTAACTCTATAGTCATTTCTCGACAAAATCATCAGTTTCCCAGCTCCGATTTTTTAAAAAAAAAAACCCACAAAAACATCACATTGGTGCACTTGTGAAAGAAGTGTGTTGAATAGGTGATAGGTGATATGAACAGATATGGACAAATCATCCATCATGTCTTCAAACGTCACTCTAGAAGTGCAGGAAATTGCATTTTGTTGAGCAAAACTTTCTGGGGGTGTTGTAACTAGACCCTCTAAAATGTTCACGCGCTCATCACTCACTTTTAAACTTTGGCGTCTCTGCAAAATGTTCAAACTCAATTGTTGATGAGCAGACCACTAATTTATCGATGCATACTCAGTCATTATTGTGGAAGATTGACCACTAGCAGCTGCTGTTGTGGCTGCGAGTGTCTGTTAATGATTTTAAAGCAGTTATGTTATTGTTTAAGGCTTAATGCTATCATGAAGCAATACGAATCACAGGAAGCCCAAGCTGATAGTTAATATTCTATGGTCAGGTTAGATAATGCCAAATAGGTTTATATTCATGAATTTTACAGCAATTATTGTTATGAGAGTAAAAATGCTCTTATACATATAGCAATTACCAATAATTTTATGATTTCTGAATACAGGGATTTCCGTTCTGCTTCATGAAAGCTGGTACGTTCTTGTTTCCTTTCCAAATGTTAACCCTTTCAGCCCCAGAACATTTATCAACATCTATTTTCTCCTTACATTATCAATACAAAATAAGTTGTTTGGTTGTGAGAATAAAGGAATTATAATCACTAACAGCAAGCTATTTAATTACCGGTAGTATGAAAAGCCAAATTCTCACAAACTGTTTAAAAGGAAAGTATTGACCAATACAGTTTAGGAGAATTTACCAACACGTCAAATGTCGTGCTGAGGCTAAGAGGGTTAATTAAGTTACAGTAAGTTGTGTCGAGCTTGACATTTTCGTCTTTTTTTTTCTCTTTCTACGTACTTCTTATAAAATAAAACTAAAAGCTATGATATATGTTTTCTTTAGATTAAAAAATATAAAAAAATATAACATTTATCATCAAAGTTTTTAAGCTAACACTCCAATTTTTAATCTAAAGAAAACATATATCGTAGCTTTTAGTTTTATTTTATAAGAAGTACGTAGAAAGAGAAAAAAGACGAAAATGTCAAGCTCGACACAACTTTCAAACTCTTTCCTTGCTGCCGTGCAAGAACTTTCAACACAAGTTACAGTAAAGCTCTGCTTTAATCTGTTGATTACCAAGCTTGCAATAAGGCCCAAGATATATCTAAGAGTTGCCTCTTGTTTACAAGTGTATTCAAAACTAGCTGAGCAGAGCTTCTAAAATCTTTTTTCTGCAGGTGCAATTGTTCGGATTGTCATTTGAGTCTAACTGGCTCTTTTGTGGGTTAATTGTTTTGCTCATAACACTATAACAGCATAATAATGTCCTCTGTGACTGTGTGACTGGTGTTGTTCTTGTCCTGTACTGACTTTACTCTGCATGAAACGACTTATATAATATAGGACATATCGTGACTCCTTATATGCATGGTATAATGGTGATACAAGGTTATAATGAAATTTGTGTATACTGGTTATATAAGACCCTTACACTATGTTCATCCTGATACGACATGTAATGAATCATTATACCTTGTATAATGGAACCTTACACGCTGTGAAACTGATTTCATTAAAACTGACCTTGTCGATTTTTTTAAGCCTGTTTTTTTCTGAAATTTGTTTCTAGAATAATTCACAGTAAATTTCAGTTTGTGTCTGCATTTACTATTTCATTATACATTGTATAATGAAACAAGATTTATTTAAGATCTGATGATTAACAATTCAGGTTCATATCAGCCTGACGAATTCTGCTGAAATTACTTTCAAGAATGCAATAAATTTTAGTTGGTTTAGAGGTACATTCAATGGATCATCTCTTTGGGTTGTGGTCAGAGCGCGTTGGTTATGGCTTTTACGTGACCGTTTGGCATCCTTTCACACTTTTAGCATTGTTGCCATCTTTTGAATGCTTTCAAAGTCGTTGAACTCTGTTTTGATGTTTTCTGGTAGATTTCTGGATTGTTTCTGACCCCGGGGGTACTCCCAAAATTTCAGGGTGGGGTGTTCCACTCAGAGTCCCCCGACAACCTGACCCTGTTCGTGACCAAGAAAAGCTGCAAAGTGATACCCTGTTCCAGACTTAAAGAAAGAAAAGCAAGCCCTGTTCTTGACTCTGACTCTAACATAATTGGCATCCTGTTCCTGACCAAAACACCATAATTTATATACCTTGTTCTTGACCAAAAGGCTTGAAAACCATACCCTGTACAGCGGAACATACCCGTAAAGTCAATATATGGGAGTACCCCCCCCCCCCCCGCCACGGGGGGTTTCTCACTGCTTTAAGTGAAAAGTTAAAAGTAATGTAATTATAAAGTGTACATGTCGGAGCAAAACTGAAAGCTGGTGAAAAGTGTGACAAGGAATTCGAAGTGGATATAATTTCGACAAGACTCAAGAGTCAAACCCTAAACTCACAATGATTCGGGTTTCTGGAAAGAGCTGACCCCCCTCCCCCCCACCTCCACGGACCACCTTACAGACTACCCCAAAAGACAACCCAAAATATTTTTTATAGATCTGCCGGGGTAGTCCGTAAGGGTGGTCCATGGAGGTGATCCATGAACTGGCAGGTCAGAAGCCCTAGCTGTATCAAAGACTGTTTCATGTGGTATTGTTCATGAGTTGTGAGAGACGAGATGAAATGCCAAGCTCGCTGTTGGGTTTGCTGGTGCCTTTTGACTCAATGACTGTTGAGCTAGTCTTCACTTGCATATTTTATACCACGTCATACTTAATTAGTACTTAAACTGACCTCTTGCAAACTATCTGCAATTTGGAAATCTTCCTCATGCCTCGGTGATAGCTGCTATACTGGATAATAAAAAAGATTATAATTGCTATTTCCAATCTATTTTCTTCATAATTTTGAACAAGTTTATGTAGTGACCCAGGTTGTACCAGCTAGTAATATTACACAAATAAAGCACTAAATATGTCAGTAAATAACCCCCATTACACTACCGTTGCATTACAGGTGTAATGGTAGCGTAATGGCAGTATTGGGGTCCTTATACGAGGAATGTCATGCAGTGTTAGGGTCCCACCTGACTCCCTCTGACCTTACCCTTGCGTTGCATTCAAAATACAAAGACAAAAGTGCATTAGTTTTAGATTTTACGGAAAGCTTGAATGTTTACTATAAATTGCCTTACTAGCCCTTACTGTTACTTCGGATTTAACACTAAGAGATATAGCTCCTTCCAGTGGCTCAAGCACGAGCAAAAAGCTTCTGAAACGAGCGGACGAAATATCAAGACACAAAGGAAACGAGAAAGTAAAATTCCAGGAACGAGGAAACTAAATTCCAGCAGACCTCTTTTAGTTTTAAAAAGCCATAGCGTCCTGGAATCTTAGTCCCTAATTATAACGTTAGAACGTAAAACGTTTTGCCCAACTCACCCCACCCCACAAGAAATATCCAACGGCCCATTCCTAAAAAGTAAATCCTGTTTGTAATCTGTAATGTTTCAGCCTGGTGAAGAAGTACGGCAAGGTATTCTCCCTCAGGCTGGGCAGTTTTAGGGTGGTAGTTGCCGCCAGTGCCGTCAGTGTGAAGGAAGTGCTGGTCAAGAGGTCTGGGGACTACGCTGGAAGACCGCCATTTCACACGCTCAGTGTCATGACAATGGGTAAGCTGGACCTCTGCATGGCAAATAACTGATGCTTATCTTTCGACCAATGCCGTATTTTCTCTGTTTAGCTCCCTTGGGCTTTGATCATCCCTACTTTTTGTTCTGTTGACGTCGTTAAACCGACCCAAAACTTTGAAGATTTGCAAAAAAAGGGATAAAAACAGTGAATACATGAGTAAAAAGCCGTTTAGCAACAAATGTTCATCTAGTTTTTATCAAACATTCATTTTTAAGTGTCATCTCTGCTGCAGAACTTGTCCTCGAGTCGACTGTATTTTAAAAAAACAAACGTTTCTATAGACCTATCTCACGAAGCAGCCATGTGGAACAAATCCTTTGTGCAAGCCTCACCATAGTGACGAGACTAGCAAGGCAATAACAAATGATTTGTTCGACATGACCGCTTCGTGGGATAGGTATATTAACATACTTTTACAAACCAGCTGCATAGGTAATCTCGCAGTTATATTTTTTAAATCTTAACCAACGTTTTAATCTTCTTTCACAAATTAAAGCACACATAGGTTTACATCCACTTACAGAGGCAGTGATCTAAGAATTTTTTTGGCTTTTTTTTGCCGGTCGACCGACCCTATCTTGGTGATCACAGTGAACAGGAAACAAGTGGAGATAGCCGTATTTGTAGCTTTTGAGTTGGGAACTTTTTTTATGGAGTTTTTATCATTGCCCTTTTTCTTCTTTACAAAAAATGAAATTAAAGAAACTAGTTTTAATCTCTGCATGTTGTTCTATTATTTACATATTATGTGATGTCTCGAACTAAATGATGAAGACTCAGAACTGACGACTCTTCTCCCGATGGGATGTTCCTAAAATGTTTTGATGAGGTGTATTGCCCGATTCGAAAAACCCTTACTTGTTTTCAGTCCAAATATACTAGTCTAAGTACGCTAATTTCCAATCCCAGTTTCAGACCCAAACCAAATGTGATACCCATCTTCAAGTTTTACAAGGCCACGTAATTGAACGATTCGAGCTACCAAGAATGTGTTCCGTTTTCTTACTTTGGGTGAAAATATTCGAGCAATGGCCCAAAATACCTGGTCACACCGCACAGCTCCATAGTTTCTTCTAAAAGCCAAACATAGTTTCAGGCGACAAAACGGCTCGTAAACCACACTATTTGGGGCTGCACATATAAAGTGATGTGAGTACCCTGGGAGTTTTCAACAAACATACTTGCACATTATATGGAATGAACTGTTTGGTTAAAACATATTCTATTTATTGATGAAGAAATAACAGACTCATTGATAACCGGTGGTGTTGTCCTATTCACGAACCTATCATCATCATCATCGTCATCATTTGTATTCAGCGCCACGTGTCGCATAGGGCACCAGCAAAGGTTTTCCACTCTGTTCTGTTCTTTGCAGCCAAAGTCGCTTCTAGGGCTGGGACGAAGGGCCAAATAAAACCTTCGAAGGTTCGTTGGGGTTTTCGAACAAACCTTGGAACCTTCGTTTCAGGAATTACTATATGCCGCTGTAGCCTCTTCCGCGGGCAACTCTTTTTTAAAATAATCGAGGGGCTGAAGGCCCCGAGCAAGTGGCCGAGCGACTTCTCATCCTATCCTCATTACGCTTCCATCCTTCACCTTTACTAACCATACATTACCCCTCATTAACCATCATTCGCCATATCCATATTAAAATAGTTGCCTGCGGGGGAGGCTACCCAATCTGATAACCTAAAACTGCCAGGTTTAAAGTCAAGTTTCTCAGAAATTAGGACATTTTTGTCGAAATATGCCGTTGTTCTTGTATAAATTTGAAACTACTGACTAAAGAAACGAAGGTTCGAAGGCTGACCAAAGTTCTTCGAAGGCACGTGAACGAACGAAGGTTCGAAGGTTCGTCCCAGCCCTAGTCGCTTCTCTCCAAGTCTTCCAACCAAACTGGTTTCACTCTTTCTCTACCATCCTCCGCCATGTATTCTTTGGTCTTCCCGCTGTCTTCTTCCTGGTGGTGTCCAAGTTAGCGCTATTCGAGTGTCATCGATCGGTGCTCAATTTTCTCAAGATGTGTCCAAGCCACTGCCATCTACTACATTGAATATAACCCATAGCTGTTGACATTTCAGTTACCCTGTGGAGATTTGCATTTGATATGGTTCTTAGCCAAAATGTCTTCATTATCCTTCTCAAACATCTGTTGTGAAATGTATTGATCTTTTTTCCATCTTTCTTGTTGATTTTCCAGCACTCTGTTCCATACATCAAAACAGATAGCACATTGGTTTTGTAGATCTTCAGTTTGGTCTTTCTGCTGTATTGATTTGATGCCCAGATTTTTCTCAGCTTGTTAAATGTAGATTGTGCTTTTCCAATGCGACTGTTTATATCAGCTGTGGAGCTGTCCTGGCTGTCAGTTTCTGACCCAAAATAAGAAAACCTGCTCACATCTTTTAGTTCTTCATCTCCTGTAGTGATTGGCTGTTGGTCGTTGCCTGTTTTCATGCGCATTATTTTCGTTTTGGGCTTGCTAATTATTAAACCCTGACTTGGCTGCTGTTTTCACGTTATACTAATTCATCAGTTTTTCGCCGGCTGCATTTGTTTGCTGGTTGCTGAAAGGAGAACTAGAGCATCTGCGAAATCCAAGTCTTCCAGTGGTTGAAACCTGCCCCAGTTTATTCCGTGCTTTGTTTCTGTGACTTTTTACATCGTCCAATCAATTTCAAGCAACAAAAGAAGGCCAGACATCACACAACATTGTTTTACTTCAGACTGTATACTAAACCAATCTGGTCGTTTCCCTTCATGTTCCACTGAGCAGGTGAAGTTATTATAAAACAGCTTCACCATAGTGATTATTTTCTTGGCGATTCCGTAGTTTGCCATTATATTCCAGAGGCTTTCACGGTGGACACTGTCAAAAGCTTTTCTGAAGTCCACAAAGTTTACGAATAATTGACTGTTCCATTCTATACATTGTTCAATGATGTTTCGAATTATATATATCTGCCCTATACTGCTTCTTTCGGCTCTATAGCCTGCTTGTTCCTTCTTAAGTTTCGTGTCTACTTCTTGCTTTAGTCTCTCAATGATGATTCTGCAAAAGACTTTGCCTGGAAATAATAGTAGTGTGATTCCTCTCCAGTTGTGACATAATCCTAAGTTTCCTTTCTTTGGTAGCTTAACTATGACACCTTTTTGCCAATCACTGGGTATTTCTTTTTCTGTCCATATCTTATGGAAGGGATGGTATAGGGCAGCAGATATTGCTTCGGTGTCTACTTTAAGAATTTCGGCTTGAACATCTTGAAATCCTGGGGTTTTACCATTTTTGAGTCTGTTTATACCTTTGGTAATTTTACTAACTGATGGAGGGTCAGTGTTAATAGCTACCTTTTCTGACTGAATTTGCTCTACGGTCTCAGCTGGTTCTTCCATATTCAATACTTCAAAATTCTCCTTCCATCTTTCTCTTTGGCCCGTTTCAGTAGTTATTTTCTTTCCATATTCAGACCTCACAGGTACTTCTTTCCTAATATAATTATTTGTTATTTTCCTGGTCAATGCATTCAGGAACCAATAAAGTAACATAATCTGATTGTCCCATAATAGCATTCGCTACCAAATTGAATTATGTTTTTTGTACGATATCCTGAGCAAGATATTCTATTAATACTCAAATCGAACTGTCGATCGTGGCTTTTTACTGCCATTTTTAACCCCATCCCTGACAGTACTTTGTGATCTACCGCTTTAGGACGGAAAGACATCGTTGCTGCTGATGATGGACCACTTTGGAAATTGAACCGCAAGTTGTTCATCGCAGCTCTAAGACAATTCCTAAAGAACCCATCTCTTGCTGAAGACACAGTTATCAAGCAAGCAAAACGCGTTCTTCAGTTCATTGATGATCAGAACGGACAACCCTTCCACTCGCAACATATCTTCCCTGGAACTGTAGCCAATGTGATCTGTAGTATTATCTTTGGAAACCGATTCGACTCATCCAAACCTGAGTTTGTCCAACTTCTGGGGTTAATAAGCATTACACTGGGAAACATAGAGCTCAATGAAGAATGTGGGCTTTGTGATTTCTTCCCCATTACCAAATATCTCCACCTGGAGGCGTACAGACGAAAGAAGGAGTTGGCAGAGGGAATCTTTGCAATCTTACGTCAACAACTTAGGGTGGCAGAAAAATCATTCTCTTCGCCCTCTGCACCAATTACCGATCTCATATCCGGTCTCATCAAAGAAAGAAACGAAGCTGTGGTAGAAAGCATCATAGACAGAGCGAAAGTAATGTCCGATGAACATATTAACAGCATTATATATGATATGTTTGTGGGCGGAATGGAAACAATCAGCACCACTCTTGAATGGGCCATCGCTTATCTAACCAACTATCCAGAGTACCAAACCAAGATTCAACAGGAGCTGGATGACGTGGTGGGTCGTCAGAGGCTCCCAAGTCTGGATGATCGTCCCAGACTGCCACTCCTTCAGGCTGTTATAATGGAGGTACAACGTCTTTCCAACACTATTGACGCCGCCATCCCCCACTACACCCTCACAGATACCTCCCTTTGTGGCTACCGTATCCCAAAGGATACAGTAGTGTTGGTAAATCTGGGGGCAGTTCATCTTGATCCGGAGTGCTGGGAAAATCCTGAAGATTTCAACCCTTACCGTTACATCAACGCCAATGGAAACTTGATCACAGACCAAGGAAACTGGCTTCCATTTGGTGCTGGTCGCCGATTTTGTCCCGGGGAATCTCTTGCAAAAGTGGAACTGTTCTTGTTCCTAAGCGTCATGTTGCAGCAATACAGCTTCGCTCTAGAGAAAGGGAAGAAACAACAAAATTTGAAAGGAATGGTTTCGTTTTTTGTTAGGAGACCACCCAAAATTGCTGTGTGTGCACGTAAACGCCAATAGTTTAACAGTGTAAATCCATGCAACATAATTTTATCTGAGTATATTCTTTCGTCACTAACCAAAAGGAATTGTGGGTTGTTAAAATGAAGGAATAACATAATATGTTGCGTTGAAGCCAAGAAAGAAAGGGGAGGGATATAGGCAAAAAGGGTGATCATATCAGGGTCGTGCAGAAAATTTGTTGATTTTTTTTCTTATTAGGTATGTATAATCGTGAGACAAAATGAAGCTCCGGCCTAACGATGGTTAGGTCATTGCTTTAAATTGCATAAACTTTTGAGCAACGTTTATGTGGTCAAATTAATTTTAAGGTTATCTGTAAAATTATATTTTCGTGAATTATTGCATTTTTGCCCAGAACAATGCTCATAATAATAACAATGTGCTTTATTGAACCATCTTTTAAAAAATATACAATGGCTTTACAAATTCAAAGATAAAATACCTGTAAGAAAAAGTAAAAATAAATAAAGGTTCTAGGTTGTGATAAGTTATTTCTGCTGTACAAGACGACTGGTTCTAGGTATAAAGGATAGTTTATACCTGTTTGTTCGAGATAGTGGTACGGGCAGTTTATCCGAGGCTTCCTCCCTCCCTTTCTTCCTTCCTTCCTTCCTTCCTCCCTCCCTCCGTTCCTTCCTTCCTCCCTCCCTTTCTTCCTTCCTTCCTCCTTCTCTCCCTCCCCTCCTTCCTCCCTCCCTCCCTTTCTTTCTTCCTTCCTTCCTTCCTTCTTCCTCACTTAAACAACTTAATTATTTACTTAACTCACTAATTTATTTACTTACTTATTTACTTATGTACTTACTTATTCACTTGCATTGCTATTTTCTGGAACTA
>JANSTQ010155373.1:0-11313 GCA_026167885.1 Bergia puertoricense
TTATTACTGATAATAATAAAAAAAAGGCTAAAACTTCTAATATAAAAAAAGGCTAAAGCTATTAAGAATTTTATTTTAAAATAATAATAATAATAATAATAATAATAATAATGGCGTTACCCAGATGGCATTTCCACCTGTAGATGATGACAAACTTTATTTTAAAAGGGTAACACTTACTATCGTGTGGATAGCGATAAAATGTCCCTTAAATACAATAGTAAAAATATTACAGATTAAGATAATAAAAAACGATATTACAAAACTTCACCTGACTCTGGCCCCATCCAAAACCTTAAATAAAACCAATATTCTTAAAATCTTATAATCGTACTCAATTGTTACTTATTGAAGAAACACATTTTAAAATTTTTGAATTTGTGTTTCATAAATTAGCATAGCTAGATTTAAGTAGGAGGGCACGATTATTATTGATCTTTTTACTTCATTGAGTCATAAAGGAAAATCGAGAGATATTTACAATTTATGGTATTTCTGACGTAGAAATGAAGTAATCATATGAGACACTAAGTGCAACAAAAAAACCCAAATCTGCAAATTTAATCATTCCAGTTTAATAATAAAAGCTCTTTATCTGGGGGAAACCGTACAGAAAATAAAGAACTGCCGACAGTTAGAAGTCGAGAGTCTGTAGTATGAACTGTACCTTAATAACAGACGCACTAACAAGAACTGAGATCTCATCCAACACGACCTCTTTACCTGGAAATAAAAAAGGAATACAATTTTAATACTACAAAGCTCCATGTCGTTTTGTAGATATAGCTCGT
The DNA here is from genome assembly GCA_026167885.1 of Bergia puertoricense. NCBI lineage: Eukaryota > Metazoa > Cnidaria > Anthozoa > Zoantharia > Parazoanthidae > Bergia > Bergia puertoricense. The sequence goes on from JANSTQ010155373.1 coordinate 792, forward strand.
ATAAACCACCAGAGAAGGAAAAGTCGACGGTTACAGGGACCAGTTGTGTAAATCTTTACATCGGGTGTTGGCATTTGAAATGATTGTATGACAATTCATAATATCAGAATATAATACATTTCAGAATACAAACCCAGAATATATACATTTCGCGTTGTATTTTTGAAGACGATAGTGGACAACTGGTTAGCTCGATGCATTTTCAAGTGATGCAGTTTTATACCGCAGAAGTTCTATAAGAACCCCTCGGGAGGGGGTGGGGAGGGGGGGGCTTATGTAGTTTTGGGCCTTCTCGAAGGCGGGGTTTAATTGAGAGGGGGCGAAGAGGGACTTACTCAGAAGTTGGATCCCTGAACTGGTCCAAACAGGGACTTAGATTTATGAAAAACGAAAAAAAGTGAACTTTTGATAAGCTTGTCCTACCTCATAATAGTGACACGAGATCACGGGTCTAATTCACTGTCCGTAAAAACTGCTTTATGTACCTCAACTCATACATATTTTTCCTTTTGACAGGGGGCGACGGTGCTTCAAAGACAGGGAGGCTTCTCCTTCAAATTTGGAGGCCTAAAAAAGGGCCTGAGGGTTGGGGGAGGGGGGGCGAGGTTATTGGAGCGTTTGCTGTATATTCTGGAATTGATTTTCTTTAGCATCCTCGTCCTAGATCGCGTCTTGATTTTTTTCATGATAATGATATTAAAGATAATGATAATGATGATAATGGTAGTGATGATGAAGATGATAAAGATAACAGTAATAATAAATATAATGAAAATAATAATAATAATAACAACATATATAATAGATAGTATCATATAGTGTACCTGCATCCATCTCGGTCTTGACTTCTTTAGCAATCCTAGCGTTAGCAGACTTACGAAAGATGCCAGTGGTAGAAGGACCGTATCGAAATAGATGGACCAGTAGATCCATTACGGGCCTTGGGACTGGCTCCTCCTCCGTGCACAGTGACGTAAGACTATGGCCGAACAGCCTGCCGGGAAAACATTTCTTTGTCAACTATTAGGGAGCATTCTTCGACAAAAATTCGAGAGGCGCTGATAAGTTAACCCGTACTATAACCCTATGTATAGTTTTAGGGTTAGAGTTGGAGTTGGGGTTAAGATCTGTTTGGGTTAAAGTTGTTTTAAAAAGCTCGTAAACTTTGAGAACTATTCAAGTAACAAAAATGATTCACTCTGAGTGTGGTATGAGGTTTGACGTCGGTTCCAATTTGTTAAATAGAAAAAAGGAAGTGATGAGCACACGAGCTTTGCGTAGGAATGTAAACCTATGACGTATCAGTGTCACAGGAATCTTCCTCCGTTCTTCAGTGTACTTAGGATTGGGTGTGATGGCCAGTTTGGTGAGCGGTTGGTTTACAGTTTGTGTAGGGGGTTGGGTTACAGTTTGTGTAAGGGGTTGGGCTACAGTTTGTGTAGGGGGTTGGGCTACAGTTTGTGTAAGGGGTTGGGCTACAGTTTGTGTAAGGGGTTGGGCTACAGTTTGTGTAAGGGGTTGGGCTATATTTTTATAAATGGTACTCAGATCTAAACAACAATATAAAACCAGTAATAGACAACTTTGCTAATGCTAATTTTCCCCCGTTCCAGTTCACTCGGGGTTCAAAATGATGTTGCTCGGCCGCATTTTGTCTCAAATCAACAAAATCTTCACATTTGGAACCCTGAGTAAACTGGAACGAGGGAAAATCAGTATTAGCAAACTGGTCTGTTCGACAAAGTGGTTGTCTGCACTAACAAAAGGAAACAAGAATATCATACCTTAAAGCCTGGTTTTCACAAGCGACGTAAGGAATAGAAACGCAAGCGGAAGCGTAACGCTCTTACGTAACCGTTACGTAAAAAACGGGTTGACACAAGCACAAGCTCGACGGGAGCGGAGACGGAAGGAACGGAAGATTTCCTTTTTCTTTCGTCTCCATTTCTCCTTCCGTTGAGCATCCGTCCCCTGTATCGCCTTGAAAATAGAACTAAACTAGTCTTGTGTTTGCTTTTCCGTCGTTGCTATGCTTGCGTCAAGCCCGTTTTCACACTGACACAAGAGTGTTTCTGCTTGTGCTTCCATTCCTTACGTCGCTCGTGAAAACCGGGCTTAAGCAACGTTATAAAGCTACAAGTCTTTCTAAACCGATGGATCGATGAATAACAAAAAACCTGAGCACAGTATAAACCGAGGCGAAACACAGACCTTCCAACGGCACTCGGCTCGCTGCTTATCGATTGACTCTTGCTGCTCGTCTTCTTGTGCATGGCCCAGTTGATGATGGGAGACTTTTTAATGGGGTTCTTCCACCGCTTGGCGGGCGAGCTGTGAACCTCTGCAATACAAGCAATGACAATTATTCTTCTATATGCACTGATATGCTCACGGCCGTGAACAAATGTCGCATCTGAAGGGGGCATCGGCAGGGTTAAAGGCAGCTTTTGCGGATCAAGAAGTTTTTTTGGCAACGACCCACCTACCCCTCCCCTAAACGTACACCTTAACCTTACCCCAACTTTAACCTAACCCTAACCTGAGGGAGGGGTGGGTGGGCAACTGCTCAAAAACTGCCAGTGATATACTTTTGCGGCCATCTATGAACTCGAAGTCTTTAAACGCTCATTTCTCCCAAATTAATCGAGATATCAAGCTAATATTGTTGAAATTGAATTTATCCTAATTGTGCTAATGAAATACGATATAATGGCGTCATCAGGAATTGGCCAAACGTTCACCGTTGCTTCACAGCGTATGCTCTGGGTGTGGAAACTCTCACTGCCCTTCCTTTCTGATACAAGTCAGTCAAAACTGTGGGAATCTGGGAATGAAATCTGATAAACAATCTCGCAAAAGACCTGACACAACGTATCACAACACGATCGCACAAAAATTACTCCCTACTTCATTCCGTCTCCTCCTCAGAATCTCTTTAAAGTACAGTAGAACCTCGACTTAACGAACCTCTAAATAGCGAAGTCCTCGATATAATGAACAATATTCTTCGCACAGCCCGGCCAAAGTGACAGTAAAATGTATGGAACAGAACCTCGATATAACGAAGTAATTTCACTAGTCCCTTGACACTTCGCTAAATCGAGGTTCCACTGTACTACGCGAGATCACACCCATAGTCCTTTCGTCTCCATCTTTGTTTCCGTGCTTCGCGTCACGCGCATAGCCCCTTCACTGAACTTTATGTCACTCTCTTTTATTATTTGTAACAACCACCAGGTATCCCTGGGCTAAAGTTCAACTTACAGTAATTTTCAGAGATTTCTATCTTCACTGAAGAAATTCGACTGACGTCACGAGCATGCACTTTATCGTGACTACCCCCATACTCACCAAGCGTTACTCGGTTCGTCGATTTCTTAGTTTTCCTCAGAATAAACTGACACTGGCTCTCGGGCGACGGGGGGTCCATGCAGGGCAACTGGTTAAAATCGTTTGCCGATCCTTCCTCGTCCTGCGTGGCCACCTCTCGCGTGTGGTTCATCTTTATCGCAAAGGGAAACTCGTGACCTGCACGGTAACGCAACAAAACAAAAGGAAACTCATTAGCATAACGGTAACGAAACAAAACAAAGGCAGACTCGTGAGATGAACGGTAACGTGACAAAACAAAGGGAAACTCGGGATCTGAATAGTAACGCAACAAAAAACTCGTCAAAGGCATCAAAAAAGTTTATATTTCAGCAAGTTTTGTTGGTTTGTGGTCATGAGTCAGCCAATCAAAAGTCCGTGTTGGTTGAAGCAGTTATTGCAAAAGTTGTTTTGATGGAAGAAATAGCGCTGTTCGAATATAACCCCTGGTAGTCTTGAACGATGCAAATGTCAACAACTCATGAAGTCATTTAACAAATTCTACAGAAGTCACTCAGATGAGCTCGAGAAGTTTGGTGCAACGCCACTGATCTTCGGTTAAACTGCAAGTCCTTTTGAGTATGTATCCTTTATAATGCTGTTAAATCATATTTACACAGTCATGCTTACGGTTATGTTTTACTGTGAACTGTCGATTTGTTGCACATGCTTAAGTTACATTTTCTTTTTCTGCGTGTCTTCTATTTTCTGCGCGTCCTTAATTCGCTGTTTTAAGCTCTGGCGTTTGGCACTTATTTCCATATGACGGTTTCAATTTTATTTTTCTTACCTTTACTAACGTTTGTTCAGTAACTGTGCTCGCATGGTGGATGGCTCCTGCTAAAATGGTGTGCAAGTGGTCTAGGATTGCCCAAACCAATTGCAAAACAATTACTAATTTGCTTTTTACTTCAGCAACACTACAGTTTTCTGAGCAAATTTCATTTACCTATCAGCGGGTAGGCTCCATCCTCCTTCGGTGACAAAACCCACAGTCTGTAATCGTGGAGAGGGTCTTCACACTGAAACGAAAAATGCGAATAGAATAGGGCCATCTTTATTTATATATTTCCTCACTGGCATGGACAGTAGTAAAGTGCTGTTATTTAACTAGATTACACTTGTCAGAGCTTGAGTGCTGGTATGAACGAGGTCCCTGGTGATAGAACTGAGATCACTACCACACTATTGTTACATAAGTGCTCACACAAACATACTGTCACAAAAATCGTGTAAACATGTGCAAAGAGACTAAGTATTGTGTCTTTAGACAAGAACATGGACAAAACGTTTGCCAGAATTATAAACAAATATATCTAGTCTTTTCTACGTGGCAAGATCTTGCCCAGGAGCTAAAAATACTACAGAAATTTATCGATTGTATGCACTCTCAAACACAAACTTTACCTGAATAATGTTGTGCTACGGCAAAATGCGGATTATAAAACCTCTCGCTAGTAAGCCCATTATTCAGCTAACGTTTGGCCACACAATAGACCTTCCCCCCATATTTTGAGCTTGGTTTTTAAACTTAAGGATGATTTTTAAACGCCATACGCTTAATGTGTTTTCGCACTGATTATTATCTGCGAGGTTATCTTGTATCAAAGCTTATAAAAACCCTTAATATTAAGTATAAGTCTGGTCCTTCAAACCTGGCCATATTTTACGGTATGCTCTTTGTTACTCATTATCTGGTTCCTTTGTTTACCTTAACATAATTTGATGGTTTTTTAATATGATCTTAACCAAGATCACAAGGAGCGACTCCAACAAAAACTGTTTGACCAGTGCTATGTACAAATAAAGGTCGTCCCAAAAATATGGAGTAACATCCCGAATTGTTCTCCCTTCAAGTCATTTTTCTACATGCAATTTACTCCCCATAACTCGAATTTTTCTACGTTTACCTTTAAGGTTCATGTTATAGCGAGTTAATAAACCTTGCAAGAGTTAGAGGGCTAAAAGGAAACTGCAAGTACAGACCTGTATTTGGAAATGTTCCAGTGAGATCTTAACAACAGCGGCCGCATCGTCTTCATTAGTCACGGTAAAGGACTTAGACTGCGTGATAGAAACAGAATAGGCGTCAGCGTGACACACACCTTTTTTCTGTCAAAAACAATGTTGAAAAACCAAGATGGACATAAGTTTTGATCCAGGTGATGAAAACCCAGAGTATGATCATTCATTTTGCTTGAGAAAATTTTCACAAAGTTTAAAATATGGAACAAGATTGAAAAGAGGTAACTTCGTTAATAACAATAATAATAATAATAATAGTAGTAATAATAATAAAAGTTATAAATATAGTTTAATAACTTTTAGGCACTGCATTCGAGGACTTTCAAAGACTTGTAGGAACTGATTTGAAGGACTTAAGGCGCCAACTTCAAGGACTTTTAATGACTTTTCCTCAAAGACACTGGCTTGAACTGAAGTGGTCCAGACGAACAAGTCACGATAAAGCTTTCACACCTGAAAGAAGTGTTTGATTTTTAAAGGGCTCTTTCATGGCCGAGTCACTAGATTTTCTATTTTTCAAAAATAAACTTTTTACGTTCTTTATCCAAATAATTTCAAAAGAAAAAAAGTCAATTCACCAGTAAGACAGTAATTAATCACTTCTACCAAGGTTTATGCATTTTAAAGCAATTTATTAGATTGTGTTCCGGCCTGGAACACAAGATTTAGCAACTGTAATCCGATTTAATCGCCGCCTAAAACAGGTCATCCGTAGCAATTACCTCTTGAAAAACTTAAATTGGTATCTGAACAGTGACTGTTAAGAGATACTTTAGCTTGAAACAGCAATAAATTCCTGAGCATGCGCAAAGCCGTGAAAGGACCCTTTTATCCAAACATTGCTTCTTACGCTGTCAGTCTTAATTTATAGAGTATAAAAAGTCGCAAGAGCAACAAAACTACGATTGTTGACTTTACAGTGCTATGTTCAAGGACTTTCAAGGACTAAACTAAAAGGTTTTCAAGTCCTTGAAAAACGAAAACTACTGAGGACTTTTTGAGGACTTTTGAGGACTTTTCGAGGACTTTTAATGACCTTACAAACATTTTTGTTACTAAAAATAATGTACTTGTTATATTTACTTGCTTTAAAAGGGCTTTTTCACGGTTTTGACCGTGAAAATGTAACTTTTGGAAAAAGATCAAATTAAGTGGCTCAGCCGTGAAAGATTCCCTTTAACTAAAGTGAAGACTGTACAAAACTGATTCGAAACTCACATAATCGGTGGAATCCATATCCCGGTTGTACACTTTCAGCGTGACACTCTTCACTTCCTCAGAGTCCTTCTGTTCCTTGATGTATCTAAAAACGTCGTTAAAATGTTAGGCCGGTTGGGCGCATGCGTGACAAAAGAGTGATCATGTGTACGAACTCAACAACACACGGGGGATCCGTCGCATGGAATTTATTGACACTTAAAATACTTTGTTTGGACACAAAGTCTAAACGGTTTCTCTCCTAGTTACATACCGTGAGGACAAAAATTTTGCGGGAATTTTTTTTGCGATAGGACAAATTTTTGTGTCTGGCGAAAAAATTTTTTGCGATTTGGGATAACCTAAATTTTCTGACGGGAACGTTTTTTTGCGATATGATGGAAAATTAGTTACAGGAAATAAGACAAAATGGCCAAATTTTATAGATTTATCTATCTTTCGTAGGGACGAAACGCTCAGTAATCACACTCCGCGTGTGTAGAACCGTCGAGTTTTGCTCTGTGCAGGACAATTAGGGTTGCCGCTTGTTTTGTACTTCCCTTTAAGCTCCTATAGTAAGTAACTAAAATCTTGTGAGAGGCTATGGTTCAACACTAAAAGTAGCAAATTTAGATTTTGTTTTTATGGAGTTTATTTTTGCGAAATTTTTTTGCGGGAACTTTATTTTTGCGAATTGTCCAAACACCCGCGAAAATCGCAAAAATAAACCCCCGCGAAAGTTAGGTAGGGCGTTCGCAGTAGTAGCGCCAAAACTATGAAACCCTGCCAAAACAGATTTAGATTGAAAAACAGTCCTTTCCTTCGCCATTGGTCTGAAAATAAAAGTTTGGAGCGCCGTCGTGAAATAGGAGAATTAAGAAGAGGGAGAAATCACGCAGTCAGAAGGAAAAAGAAAGAGGCTTCTAACCCCATTTCCTTTTTCTCCTGACCGCGCGAATCCTCCCTCGCCCCGTTCTTCCATTTAACGACGGCGCGCCAAACTCGCCCAAAAACCCCGTTTTCCGGATATCTGATGAAGGTAAGGGCAGTTTTGAAGTCTAGTGAACTTAAATCTGCATCTAATGTATATATTTTAAAGAAAAACTTGAAAATGTATCTCCTTAGACTAGCTTTTAATGACTGTTTATATTGAATAACTAGCTTTCAAACTTCATTTAGTCTTCTTTACTTTTCAACTCTTCACTTTTAATGTGAAGTTTTTGCTATGAACTAGCTCTTTTCGGGACAGCGCTAGATAAATATGTTACTATTATTATTATTATCATTATTATTACATATATTAGTATAATTATAAGTATAAGTATATTACCAGTTTGCTTAGAGTGAGTGGAATTAATACCTATGACAACTGAACAGCTTTGAAATCAGGATTGTCGTATCTACTGCATGGTGCTTAAGAACAATATAAACAGAAACAAATCTTACTTTGAAAGCATGTTGTACCACGACTCCTTCTCCTCCGCAGAACTAGATAAAGATACAAAAAAAATATTAAAAAGGACAAAAATTCAAATGAACGATGAAATCGCGAGGGGCTTATGTTCGGGACTACCCAAAAGGCACCATCCCAAAACGCGCTGCGAGATTAGTAACGATCGCTGTTGTTTTCTCGTTTTGCTAAAGAAACTAATTCCGTAAAATGAACTATTAAACAGACAAGTTCTGGTAATTACATTCAACAAAGAAGTTGCTTTTTAGCCTGTTCACAACTTTAGCTGATAAATGTATTTAAACATAATGAGTTTTAATAGTACTTAGAATTGTTCCTAGCACAAAAGAGCCGATCATCTCAGTCGTGAAGCAGGGCAGAGCATTTAGATCTATAAACTTTTGAGCATGCGCAAAACCCTGAAAGAACCCTTTCACCATTTATTGGGAAGATAATACTCTCCACTTACGGAAAAGTCATAACGTAGTTGGTGGTTGGCCATCCGACAACGAACGACTTTTCTGCGGGTCTCGTGCACTCGCATACGTCCTCAATACACGACGCTGTCCACATCTCGCTCAAGCGAATCCTAAACTTGAGTTTATAAGTTGTTGTTGATCTGCAGATAATATATGAACATAAATTCAATATTTCTATAGAGCAAATTGCATAATATAATGTTCTAATACACTTATTTAAAAGAATAAAAACCTATGGAATACACAGAATAAAAATAGAGAGATCTTAGATAATAATCTAAGATAAAAACCGTTGCTTGAATAAAAATATTTTCATTTGGAATGACAGAGAAGAGATATTTCTGATGACACTTGGCAGATTGTTCGATAAGGCTCTGTTACCAAGTGTTTTAAGAGAATGGACAGGGGCAAACCACAGGAGAGGAAGGACTACATCGTTGACCACCAAAACACACATGTTAGTCAGAGGAGCTATGTAAACCTATCCAGCATCTTTCATTGTCGTTACATCAAATACGCACATCTTAGAATGAAAATAAACAACATGCAGATCTTAAGCTCTCTTATATCATCACCTTTTGATACCGGCCAAATGAAAGTCAGCGAGACGGTGCCGGAAATAATCAAGTGAATGATCATCGAAAGTAATTAACTGATGGATCAAGACATTCCCCGACTTAATTGAAAGAATGTAGGAAAAGTATGTACAAAAACACGGGTCGCCGTTGTACCTACTTGGGTTTTGCAATCAGTAAAAGATCGTTGAATAGAAAGAGGTAACGGTCCTGTGATGAAACCCCCTACAATAAAGGAGCAAATAAATATCAACTCGATTAATATGGTAAGTATTTTTCATCACTGTCTTGAGTCCCCAGTTATCTCGAGCTCCCTTAGGGGAAACAAAAGTGTTAGACATAACGTGAGTACGAAGTAAACCATAGTAAGTTAACGAAAGGGTTCATAGAAGCAGGCGTAGCTCAGTTGGTTAGTGCTAGCTCCTTCGGAGTTAGAGGTTCCCAGTTCGATTCTCGGTGAATTCAACGTCTGCTTCGACTTTCCTCTGATCCGTGTAGCTTTAGCTTTAAATACCCGTAAAACGGAACACTGACGGAGGGAGGGAGGGGGGTAAAGTGCGCCACAAGTTTATCAGTTGTATTACTGTCACATGTTACCTTCGTTAAAGAAAATTGCTTTACCTTTAGCTTTATTTATCTTATACTTAGGATATTTGTGCAGCACTACAACTTACCACATTCAAATCACATTACATAGTAAGTTACTGATCAACAGAGAGGAGAAAACCGTGACATGTAATATGGTAACACCGGGTTTTGAAAGAAACACATTTTGTTTCTTATGCGCCGACAGTTGGGAGTACCCGGGTCCAGCCCCTATTCTCATGGCGCTGTTTAGAACCCGCCGAAGTTATGCCTCTAAAGCTTTGTCTCTTCGTCTTTCAAGAACTTTGAGCGTGTCCCTAGAAGCATATGATATCAAGACTTTTATTCTACACTCGCTGCACTTCGTTCGCCAGATACTCGGTTATCCCTCTCCATACTGGCGAGACGTACTCGAGCAGTGAGCGGATCTTTGAACATGAACGTGCTCTGTTGGTTTACTTACCGCTGTTAATTGGACCGGCCCCTCCTGAATGAAGAGTCTACTTGAGCAGGGATCAGGCGAGGCAGGGGAGGTAGGTTCACTTGGACTCTTCAGTTTGTTACTGCTATCCGTACTGACACTACAATGAAGTGAGAAAAGTTTAAGTTGGATTATCAAGGTATGATTATTAAAGAATAAATCTCATGTGAAGGGCGTATCTGAAACATACAGGGCTAATGAACTATGGAGGATATACCGTAACAATACTGACTGTCAATACGCAGACTAAGCCAGAGTGGAGTGAAGGGGATGGAGGTGGCATTGTTCAAATGCGGACTAGCCAGGGTGGAGTGAAGGGGATGGAGGTGGCATTGTTCAAATGCGGACTAGCCAGGGTGGA
>JANSTQ010155384.1:0-11312 GCA_026167885.1 Bergia puertoricense
ACTATTACTATTACTATTACTATTACTATTACTATTACTATTACTATTACTATTACTATTACTATTACTATTAATATTACTATTACTATCACTATTACTAATGCAAACCTTAATACAAGAAAGGAAACAGCCAGCATTTCATAATTTAAACTAAAGTTGAGTCCACTGAAATGCTTCGTAGAACTGCAAGAAAAAACCCTCCCACGACATGCGGCATTTAATAGTCATACTGGGAGTGAAAGTGCATGCAATGGCGTCCACAATAAAATGTAAGAAATAGACACAAGTTTGTACATGTAGTAGAATAAATTAAGATGAAATAAACGAAAAAAGTCTGGTGGTTAGCAGTTCATAGTTTTGTTAGATGTGCGCGCCGGGCCTTGCTCATTCTATGTATTTCATGAAGCATAGCCGGCATAAAAAAACCCGAAATAATTGCGTCGCGGCGAAGGTTGACTTGGTATTGATACAAACCCTCCTTGCCTTTGACAGACAGATCATTGTTATCACTATGCTCACCATTCACATCTCAAACCGCGCAAGGTCAACGTTCGCCTGGGTGCCAGACAAAGGCTTGTTTACTTTTCAGAAACTATGAAAAGGTCTTTTGGGCGATCAGTTTTTTTTCTCTTACTTCTGAGTAGCTAATAAGGTCTGTCATATCCATATCTTTATCAGATCTTCCGTTAATTCTTTTTAAAATCTAGTTTAGAATATTCAAAGAAAGTAGCTAAGATATTATATTTTATTATAAAACATAAACTGCAGTTATGGAAACAATAACCTAAAACTAGACTAATGTAAAAGCTGGTTGGGCGATCACAGTAAGGCGAGAGTCGCGTCGGAGGTTGGCCAAGCCATAAGAAAACCATTTCTTCAAAAGTTGCTAAGAATTGAATGAGTCCAAAAAATGCCTATTTTTCGCAAAAATTGCCAAAAATTTGGCCACAGTTTGAACAGTTGCTCAAAAGTTGCTCTGAAACTGCCCCAAATGCACAAATATGGGCAGTTCTTTTGAACTATTGTCCGTAAGTTTTTTTGAAAAGTTTTGAAGTTTTTGAGTTTTTCACTGTACTGTATAGTTCAATATTTCAAATTGCTTAAAAACACTTCATATTGCCCTTTTTGACTGAAAGTTACTCGAAAACCAAAACATTTCGAAAAGTTGAAAAATTCTCGATAAGTTGCAGAGCATATATTTTGGCCAAGCCTAGTCGGGGGGGGGGGTTTCTCACGGTGAAGGTGACGGTTAGAAATTGGTTAATAACAGTTGACGGTTACGTTTTAGGGCTTGTGGTTGGAAAAAAGGAACTTATTAACAGTTAGAATACACCATTAAAAATGACGGTTGGTGGTCAACCCCACTGTATATATAATACTGGCCTTCTGTTTGATGTTTGAGTGTCAAATATCAGTGCGTGATCTCAAGGTCCGCAAATGACCGCGATTCTCCACATAATTGATTTATAGTCAAGTGTTTTCCAACTACGAATTGTTTGCACCTGTCGACGGTTACGTTTTTGTTTTTATTTTAATTAAATTAGAGCTGCTAAGAAGTCAGTGTAATTAATTTGTCCGTTAACTCTTCAACAATCGCACCTAGTTTCATATGTTGACATCGACAGAGTCCAATAACGATAAACACTGTTGTTTTGTAATTTACTTAATATTCTCTTACAAAGATGCGTCAACATTCTCAATTTCCTTAACTTGCTTGGTGCGTAACTTCTGACAAAAACACAACTTGATTAGCATAGAACAACTGAGAGGTATCGGGAAAAGATTAGTTTTTCTGCTGATCAAAAGACCATCTCTCCCAAAGTAGAAAGCCCTATTTCTCAAAATCTACGAGGAAATTAATACAGTTGTTTTTCATCAAAATGGAATTTGTCTTCTAAATTTTAACTTAACAAACTGTAAATATGCTTAACACAAAGGGGCAAAATGCCGAAACTGACCGGTTTATTTTTTACCCTTTTGTAAACACTTGATTAATGCTACAGCTTTTAAATTAGGTTCGTCTAATATCAGATTCAAAAACTTGCATCAGTAACGTAATTAAGAATAGAAACAAGTGCTGAATCGACTAGCAAGACATGAGCTAATACGATAGACCACAGTTTGAATAGTTAAGCGAAAAACTTGAAATGTCAGTGTTTAACTTTTGATTCTAAAACTGAAAAGGAAGCGCTTTGTTGACGCCCCTGAAGGACATGTTACTAACTGTAAGTGTTATGAAGTGGTCTAGGCACTTTATATTTTGTTTTGTTTTTAAACTAAACTGACCACAAAAGACACAATAACAACCCTCTACTCGCCAGTCTTGTTCACCGAAGTTATTAAGTTATTGGACCGCTTTCCTGAATCTGTTGATAAAGGATTGCGTTTCTAAACTAGTGAAATGATTTAGTTAGCATTATATATAGAGATAAACTGAGTTTCAATCTTGGAAGATCAAAAGTATTTTTAAGTGTTTTACTTTGGGGGGGGGGAGGGGGAGGGAGGGGCACTTTTACCGTGGAGAAAACAGTTTTCATGTCACTCGTTTATGTAAAGAGAAGATTAAAATTTCAGAAGATTAAAATTTCAGACTGACTTTGTCAACTTTGTTTACACCTTCTAGAACCCTGAGTCATATAAATAACTGTCAACATCAGGCATCACTTTGCAAGAGTCTAGCTACAAAATAATTACCCTGGTAGGATGCGAAATAATTGGCATTCAAGCAGATTTGAGCCTCAATATTTTTCAAAGATTTTTTTTTATTGTACTTCAAAACGCTCTTTGTACTAACAGCTATACTGAATATCAAATACAGTATTCAGTGACAACACTTGAAGCTTTACAAAAGAACTCAACGGATCCTAAACCACAGTTATTTTGCTTTATGACCCGGCCTATCGGCTTGGCTTCTATCGATATCGTATCTTTGAAAGTGGAAATTTGGCCGTTGAAAGCACTGAAATAGACTATTTTATATCATCATAATTAAAGTAAGCTGTTCAGTTGTATCTAAGAAATTGTTCCTTTATAGTGTCGTCAGATCATTACGGAACAGTGCCAATGTTATTTCTATAACAAAAAGAGAATTTAAAGAAAGAAGCAAAGATAAAGCTGAGATTTTTTTCGTACAGCCAGGTTTTCTTTCTCTTTGTTTGACTTGAAACATGAACTTCATTTATCATTCACATTTACAAAAGTGAAGAAAAAGATGTTTCCCATTATGAGACTAACATTCTGTTTTAGAAAAGAGGTTTCTCAGTTAGTTTTGGCTAGCGGTATTATCAGATTGAGCTCATGGGAGCAAGGATTCAAAACAACCCAAGAGATTTTTAACATCTTGAAAAAAATTGTTGTAGTACCTTACCCAATATATCTGGGAAAAAAGAAGTTATAGATGTACTTATGGTTTCAGATATCTTGATCTGATAAGACTTAAGTCATCAATAGATGTTATATTGGCATTAGAGTACCAAACCACGTTCTCCTTAACGCATGCAAGTATCTGCATCAGTTTTCAAGTGTTAAGCTTGGTTGTTCACGACCACAAGAAAGTCAAGTGCTCACGGCAGAAATTACCGGATCTTCCAAACAGTTTTAACGGTCGTACACCAAAAATACAGAAAATTGCTTTTTAGTCTAGAACTGATTTTGACCAAATACAACTATTTGTCGAAATAATCATCTATTCTTATAAGCGACATAAGAAATGTCTTTAAAACACTCTTCCTATTTAATGCATAAAAATGAACAGATTTTGTTCGTGTCATTTGATAAACAAGCAAACAAAAAACAAACAGCCTGATTTACATGCGAGTACTGTAAGTCATTATATATATATATATATATATTGGTAGCGTGTCTGAAGCTTTCAGTTCAATATATGCTGTCGTGTTCAGGCTTCTTGAACATTTTGTTGTCTTTAAGCACGGAAACTCGTTTATTTTTAAGTTGGCATGTGATTGGTCCACCGTGAGTCCAAGTTGCTATAAATCAAGGATCACTTACTTCAATCTCAGTTATCCAACTTGAAGCAAGAGAAGGAAAAAAAAGTCTTCTAAATTGAAGTCGTGTACACACTGGAACTCAGGTAAGTCTTAAACGCTTCTATACTCAATTTAGAATTATTGAAGTCAAACATCATAATCCTGTTTGACCTGGAGTTTTTTCTTGTTCACTGTAAAACCCCAATACGTTTATTATCTAAATTTCCATTTTTCGGCAAGGAATGAAAAGAGAAATTTTCAGATGGATGCATAATAGATCAAAACCAAAGAAAATACTGGAAATGCCTCAAAAAGATCTCTTCAGATTTCCGAGATTTTGAAGTTTGTAATTGGAACCAATGAAGAGTGATAGTTCTCCGAGGTGCGTTAAAAAAAGAGAAGAAAAACTTTTTTTTAACTTGCCTTTATTCCAATTTTTAGAAATACCTTCACGATGGAGGTGATTGCCAAGAGTTTGTTTTTCTTTGCTCTATGGAGTCCACTTTGGAGTTCTGCTCAAGGTAAGAAAATATTTATAGTTTTATTAGTATTTCATTTCATTTCATTTTATTTTATTTTATTTTATTTGGTTTTAGAATAGTAGTCACCTTGCTTTTTACCTTTTGTATTTTACCTTTATGGATGCAATAACTTTTTACTGATTAGTGTTTTAACTGTTAAGCTCATTAGATCATATTCACTGATATAGATTTTGCGATATAAAAATAATAGTTATAAGAGGCGTCACAGTAACACAGTTCGTTAGTTAAATGGAGCAGTGTTAGCAAGAATATCAATTGTCATTGCACTACAAAGGGAATCAGTGACCCTCTTGATCCTTGAAACAAACCTTCTCAAATTATGCCTGAACGTAAGTTCAAATTAACAGATCGATTCCTTTTCAACCAATTGGAAAGACAGCAGACAACCACAGGAATTTAACTGACCAATTGGTAGCGTTGATCGTCAACAGTTTCTTTTTTGAAAACGTGTTATTCAAAAACTTTCAGTTCAAGAACTAAAAGACATTTAAAAGATGTCCGGAAATTTTTCTTTTACAACAGAGTAAACTCTTTGCTATACAAAAACATAGAAAACAATGATGCGTAACTTAATAACTTAAAAGATATCACGGCTGTTTCACGGATTCATTTTATTCATAAAAACAGAAACTTAAGTGCTGCTTCTTTTGTACAGATATCGAAAACCCTTGTTTCAAGTCAGACCTCGGTTTTGCCATGGACGTCTCGGATACCATAAGCGAAAGAAATTTTGACAGGGAGAAGAAAGTTATTCAGGGTCTGGCTGAGGCCTTTGAAGTGAAACTCGGCGGATCAAGAGCGGGTCTGATCACCTTCAGTACGACTGCTCACACGAGAGTCGAGATTGGCCAGAACGCTACAGCCGCTGCCTTCAACCGGATTGTCGGTGGCTTATCAAGAAGTGGTATGTATCTTTTTCATATCGTTATTTTACCTCAGTAATTCTTACTAAAATGCACAGGTTTATGGGGGAGAGATGGCCCACAAATAGCACGCCCATTTTTAAAAACGAAGCTACAAAAACGAACCAAACCCGTGCACAAAAGAGAAACCAATTCGTTCAATTCGTGTTATGACATGTTATGTCATTAGTGTCATGTCATTTCATGTCATGCTTTGCGTGTCATGTCATATGCCATGTGACGTGATGTGATGTGATGTCATATCATATCATGTTATGTTATGGTAATTTGGTGATAATATGCAACGTGTCATTTGTCATGACATAATGTTGTGTTATGACATCAGCTCTGTTTCTACGTGTAATCCTGATATGTAGCATTGGCGTAACGCCATCTTATGTCTAGTTATGAAGCAACAAAGTCGTATAACGCAACCTTTACCTCTGGTGGTATCTATACTATGAACCAAACTGAGTTCCCACATTCTCTTACTGACACCAAGTTATCCATTCTTATCCTGACACCAGGTGGAAACACTTACATCGATCGTGCACTTATTGAAGCGACTGACAACTTGTTTGACAGCAGATACAGAGAGCCCAAACTAAACAACAAGATCTTATTCGTGGTGTCGGATGGGAAACAAACGGGCATCAACGTAAACCTTAAGATTCTCACTAAGTAAGGATGCGATGATTGTTAGAGACCTCTCATTATTAGTTATTCGTTTTGCAAGCTTAATACTTCCTAGTATATTTCATGTTTATATTTGTTACCTATTGTCAGAACAGGTATTTATATATACAAATAATTGTTCTTCTTCCAAAGTTAAAGCGTTGCCTCTCTCCAGTCAAGGCTTACTGCACTAGATATGACAAAACAAGCAATAACAAACGTGTCTTTCCTCAGTGCAAGGCCACAAATTACGTACGTAATTTGCTTTAAATCATAATGTTGACCACAGAGCTAGCTTTATTTGTCTTTTTTTCTGTTTGAAACCACACTAATTGTTACATATATAGTCACTTTATAATATCGATGGAACTCTCCATTTGGTTCCTTTACTACTAAAATGTCAGATTACATCCTACTTCGAGATATTTTGAAATTGGAGCGAAATTTGCATAGCCAACTGTTACTGTAATCAGGGCTGTCCTAGTAAAATACCAAAAAGCAACTATTGTTAAGAAGGGGTAGGCTCAGAATAATGGTTTGATATCATCAACACATGCATTAACTTTATTCAAGGGACTTGAGACATCTGCGTGTCCGCATCATTGCTGTTGCTATGGGAGATTATGTAGACCGTTTTAACCTGGAACAACTGGTGGCGAATCCGGAAACTGACATCATAGACGTGAGGAGCCACCATGATGTTCAGCAGCGAGTTGAGGCAATACACCTACAAGCCTGCATGCGACAGCCTGCGTGTAAGTTGAGTCAGTCTTCTCGGTTGAAAAAGTACCGCATTTAGCTAGTTTTCAACATAATTTAAAACTTGTAACACTACCTTTAGGTGCTCGTTTTAGTGCTATTGAAACAATCAGGAAACTACGAATGAACGTTTGAGTTTAGAAAGTGGAAGTTAGGGAATTGCAGATGAATTTTGATTATTCCTTTTCGGTAAAATAATAACCTGTGAACTGATCCTATACAGCAGAAGCAATTACGTCTATTTCATCTCACTAGAAAATAGAAAGTTTTGAGATAACGAGAGAGGGAGGAAGGACAAAGGAATTATAGGGAGATATGGGAGAAAATAAAAGGAGATTAAGTCGAGAAGAGAATTGATAGAAATAGAACAAGGTGAAGATGAAAAGATGGATGCTACTGAAGGCAGAGGTAAAATGAAAAATGAACAGAGAAAGAAGAGAAAATAAGAAAGGAAAAAACTGCCTCCTGCGAATTTTTAAAAAAATAAACTAGATGAAAAGATAGACAACGCGGGAAAAGGATTCATGATATGGGAAAAGCTGAGTACTGATTATGAAAGTGTTGAAGTAAGATAAATTTGATTATGTTTTATACCGGAAAAACAGATTTACTCCACCAGAGTAAATGTTTGTTTGCAAAATTAAAAAAGAAGTCCACGTCAGAAAAAATGCCTTACTGTAACCTTTTGTTGATCGCCGAGAGGGTTGCAGAGGTGGGTCTGCTTAAAAGCAAGGTGGTTAAGGCTGATGTTAAGTGTTGATCTTTTTAAAATCGCTATAATCCGCGGGCAGAAGAATTAGTCTTGCATGTGTCCTTTGGTGCCTGATGTTTGTGTATATATTTTTTCTTTACAGTTATTAAAAAGTGTTCTAAAAGAATCGATTTGGGTTTCGCTCTTGATGCTTCTGGCAGCATTGGAAAAAACATATACGAGAAGGTAAAAAAATTCACCGTAGATCTTCTCGCAAATTTTGAACTTTCCCAATCGGATACAAACGCTGGAGTCATCGTATATAGCACTGCGCCAAAACTGGTAATCAAGTTGAACGAATTTTACAGCTTGCAGAAGTTTGGGAAAGCGCTCTCAGATAGGACACCATGGCCAAAATCACGCAAAATACTCAACCCAGAATGGATGCGTGGATTCACACGAATTGACCTAGCCCTCAGCCTGGCGAATAAAGAGCTGTTTACTGCCAAAAATGGAGATCGACAAGACGTGCGAAATACATTGATCTTTCTGACAGATGGCAAGCAAGAACCAGCAGCTAAGTTTCCCCTGGATCACTATGCGAAGCCACTAAGAGACAAAGGTGTGAACATCATTGCTGTTGGGTTTGGAAAGGCACTGCATGGCGAGCTGGCGAAGATAGCCTCTGGTCCAGAGTTTGTCCTGTCCTACAGAGGAGGAGTCGAGGTGTTAGAGAAAGCAGTTGGAGAAATCGTAGATAAACTTTGCAACTGTAAGTACTTTAATCTCGTATATGACCTTTATTATAGTTTACCGAAGAGTTATTTCTTACAGATACGCTAAAAAGCACTGACAGGTGAATAAATCTTTACAGTTTGCGAAAGAAAAGTCAACTTGGGATTTGTCTTGGACTCTTCGAATACTGCTAAATACAAGTTCGAAGCTCAAAAGAAGTTAGTGAAGCACATTGCAGACCGGTTTGTCCTTCAGCCAGGAGGATCAGAGGCTGCGTTAATTGCGTAAGATATTTTTTCGTTTCTCGGTCAGGCGGATGATTGTAAATTAGATTTTAAGAGATTGTTTTGAGACACAAATTTATGAGCTTACTACTGTAAATTGTCACCATTGTAAAATAAAGTCATTATGTTACGTTATGTTATGCTATGTTATATTACGTTGCGTTACGTTACGTATGTTATGTTACGTTGTGGTGTGTTGTGTTGTGTTATGTTATGTTATTTTTTGTTATGATGTGTTGTGTTCCGTGGTACTGTGCGTTTCGTGTTGTGACGTGCCATGTTGTGTTGTGTTGTGATGTGTTTTGTCCTGTCGTGTTGTCTTTGGTGTTGAGTTTATATGTCATGTCATGTCTCATGTCATGTATGTTGTACTGTGTTGTGAATGTGTTGTGTTTTGCACGTATTTTGATGCGTTGCGTTTTCCTGTGTTGCGTTTATTTAGCGATGAAGTCAGAGTTGACATCTAGCTTACTCAGAGGGTGTCTTTTCTTGTTCTAGGTTCAGTAATGAAGCCAGAGTTGAAATCCCGTTCACTCCCGACCTTAGATCTTTCAAGATAGACGTCGATTACGTAGAAAGCATGAGGGGACGTACGTACATTAATAAAGGGTTGCGAGCAGCGGAACAGGAGTACGCCATACACGCAGTTTCCGGAAGATCAAACGTAAGTAGATGCCAAAATGAAATTCTCAATTTTCACTAGCTCGCTAGCCATAAAACCCGACGATTGTCAGCCGATGTCGCAGTTCATGAATCAGTTGACAAACTAAGGATTACTGTGAGGCTAAGTCACTGCTCATTAATACTAAGGACCTCGTGATTGATAAACTAAGGATTTCTGTAAGGCTAAGTCACTGTTCATTAATTAGTAGGGACCTCGTAGTTGATAAACCTATGGATTACTGTAAGGCACTGTTAATTTATTAGTAGAGACCTCGTACTGTGACGCCAAAACACAACTAATCATATTAAGGAATCTGAAACAGAAAGGGTTGGTCAAACTTTTTAAACGACGTTGACAGTAAACGTTTTGTCAATTCCTTAAGAAACAGGGGTGGACACAAAATTAAGTTTAGCGATCTCGAACTCGTTTTGGAACCAAGCCGCTTTGTTATAATAACAAGTTTAATTGGATATTAATTACTGACTGGTTTGTGAGAGGTATCTTGATACAAAAATCCAATTTAAAGAGTTTACTCCTTTTTAGATTTTACTTGTTATGACTGATGGAAGGCAGACAGAAAATGCGATTTTGGTGAAAGAAGTTGCAGATGACCTGAGACAAAAAGGTTTCATCATCTTCGCGATATCCACGAGTAGTTCTGGCAACGAAGAGGTAGGCCAATGTTTTTTTTCTTCTCCTTACCGAGATAAGCACTTAGGCAGTAAAACTAAATTGTACATGCCAGCTGTAGCCACTCCCTCTCATCTCCGTTTTGTGTTCCTTTTTTGTACTTTTTTCCGACAAAATTATAGAAAATCACAGGTCTTCCAGCCTCGGGTTTTCTTGACCGGCGCTCTATTAACCACAGATATTTCAGCTTGTGTTTTACAGCCTTTTTATAGCCTAATAAATTTCTAAATATAACAATAATTACCAATAAGAACGTTACTTCATCAGGACATTTGTGCAAACTAAGCAAGCACTTTACCCCTACTGCATTAACCAATGACACTGACCGTGTTGTAACTGATCTTCGACTATTGACTATTTTACGTGAAAGGTGTTGAAGTACATCGCTGGTGTAGAAGACAATATATTGCAGTTGAATGGAGACATTATGGGAAAATTGGCCACGCAGGTCGTAAGGAAGGCGTGTCCTAACGAAGCTTGAGGTAAATAGTCAATAAAACCATTGCGTTCAATTTTCAATTCTCTCACCTTGTTTTGTTTTTTATAATCCGCTCCCATGAATGCCTGTTCACATTCCAGTTGTTGAAAAAAAGAGATCCATATTCGGCATTGTGAAGCAGCCAACTTTGGACAGGCAAAATTTAATTTTGATTTCATATTGATCTTATACTGATATTCATGATCTATTCTGATTTGATTTCATATCGATTTCCCGAAAGATAGAAAAGAGACAATGAATGCCCACAAAAAATGCAGTCCTACCTTGTTTTGTCATATACAGAGAGGAATGCTGGGCCAAAACGTGTTAACAAAACTATCTAGTTTTGCACGAAAACAGCCAGTGAATACTCTAGGAAGTTAAAAAACCTTTTGAACGTATACTAACGCATCTTAAAAATGAAAAAAAAAACAATTTAGGACCATTTACAGTCAATGGAAGTGACGTGAAAACCGTACTCAGACAATATTCGTTGTAGTTTTCAAGATTGCAATTTTGACGACGCCTTGAGCAAAGACGGCGTCACGTCGGCGTTGTCTCTGGTTCCAAATTAGTTTACTTGCTTCCAAACGCTTGAAAGGCAAAGTATCCGTTTAATAAAGACTTTTCCAGGGTTTTTTTTTTACCAAGAGGTGGTAAAAGATGGTTGAAGCTTTAATTTAAGTTTTTTAACTTGACGTTACTAAAAGTAAGGTTGACTTATAAACCATGTCTTCAGCCCCAAAAAACCTATCTTGAACGTCAATGTAACAGCCTACTCTAAGAGACCAAAAAGTATTTTTAGACGAAGAATATAAGTTCAAGAAAAGTTAAAGGGGCACCTTCATGGCTAAATTAATGGATTTTCTCCTTCCCAGAAGTTGAAATTTTACGCTATTTATCCAA